>CANSNZ010001197.1:1057500-1262500 GCA_947646795.1 Beta lomatogona | reverse complement strand
GCGCGCCACGTAGGATTGCCACGTCATCAATTTTTATTTTTATTTTTTACAAAAATAGAGTTTTAGATGATTTAAATACATATAAGGAGATTTGGATAAGCGAAAATTAGAGTTTGCATTTGAATCAACAACCTAAATTATTATATCATGAAAATTGTGTATAACTTTTGCTACATAATTCGAAATATTATAATTTTTGTACCATTGGAGAGTGCTCGGCATATGCTTCGAAATAAGATCCATTTATAATATAGTTGTACAACTTATGAAATATAAAGCGCCATGTAGGATTGCTATGTCATCAATTTTTATTTTATATTTTTTTTCTAAAAATAGAGTTCTACATAGATTTAAATACATATAAGGAGTCTTGGATAAGCATAAATTAGAGTTTCGTTTTGAATGAACAACCTAAATTATTATATTATGTAAATTGTGTATAACTTTTGCTACCTAATTCAGAATATTATAATTTTTGTACCATTAGATAGTGCTCGAAATATGCTTTGAAATAAGATCCATTTACAATATAGTTCTACAATTTATGAAATAGAGAGCGCCACTTAAGATTGCCATGTCATTAGTTTTTATTTAAATATTTGAAAAAAATAGAATTCTACATATATTTAAATACATAAAAGAGTTTTGGATAGGGGGAAATTAGAGTTTCGTTTTGAATAAACAACCTAAATTATTATATTATGTAAATTGAATTTAACTTTTGCTACTTAATTCAAAACATTATAATTTTCTTACCATTGGAGAGTGCTTGAAATATGCTTCAAAATACGATCTATTTACAATATAGTTGCACAACTCATGAAAATATATTAAATTAGATGCATTGTAGGACATTATTTAGTCTTTTTTTAGATAAATATAATAATGGCTATAAGTATCAAGTATAGTGTATTATATGTGATTATAACATTTGATTATAGGTCCAATTTACAGGATTAAACATATTATCTTTCAAAACCTCAACCTTACTCAACTAAACTAAAACAATATAGTATTGCAACAAAATTTATTAACTAAAATCTATAGCGATAAAGTTACATATTAGAGTTTTGGATTATGTAAAAATTAGAGTTTGATTTAGATAAAACATCCTTAGAATATTATAAAGAGCTCCACCTAAGCATGCCATGTCATTCTTATCAATTTTTAAGAAAATATTCTTTCTGTCATGCATCAATTAAATTATTACCCTCTACTTTCTTAAAGTATCATTCGGGTATTATTCATGTTAAAACTGTATTAGCTACTGTTAGTCATACCTGTTATTGGGATACCATTTAATAATAGACTTAGCTACAATATTCAATTGAATATTAAAAATTATAAAATTTATATATCACAATAACAAATCTAGAAATTACAGTATAATGACAAATACTTTCTCCGTTTTTTTTTCTACTTCAACAATTAGTTTGGACATGGTTTTTAAGGAAATAAAAAATGGGTAATTTAGCATAGAGGTACTCTTTAGTTAACTAGAGTAGGGGACAAATAAATCCTTATTAAAGTAAACGCAACTTTATAAGGCAATTCGGGTAATTAATGATGGTTTTATTAACATAAAGTAGAGGTAATATTGTCAACTGTAGTTTCTCAAAACTGGAATGGTTCCAAAAGATGAAACTACCTAAAGTGGTAATTGTTGTAATAGAAAAAGAATGGAGGAAGTATGTAAATACAATGATATTGAAAAATCTCATTTTACAACACCACAAAATCAACAATAATTTTGACAAAAAAATTTGCAAAAAAATAAAATAAACAACAACCCGTGCAACGCACGGGCTTCAAACCTAGTATATAAATATAAATAAATAAGGAACTTTTTGAGAGCACAAGGAGCTCCTCAAGACTTTGAGGCCATAGAGCGCGCCACGTAGAATTGCCATGTCATCAAATTCTATTTTTATTTTTTACAAAAATAGAGTTCTACATAGATTTAAATACATATAAGGAGCTTTGGATAAGCAAAAATTAGAGTTTGATTTTGAATGAACAACCTAAATTATTATATTATGTAATTTGTGTAAAACTTTTGCTACGTAGGATTGCCACGTCATCAAATTCTATTTTTATTTTTAACAAAAATAGAGTTCTACATAGATTTAAATACATATAGGAAGCTTTGGATAAGCGAAAATTAGAGTTTGGTTTTGAATGAACAACCTAAATTATTATATTATGTAATTTGTGTATAACTTTTGCTACGTAATTCGGAATATTATAATTTTCGTACCATTGGATAGTGCTCGAAATATGCTCCGAAATAAGATGCATATACAATATAGTTCTACAACTTATGAAATAGTGAGCGCCACGTAGGATTGCCATGTCATTAATTTTTATTTTAAATATTTTAAAAATAGAGTTCTACACATATTTAAATACATAAAAGGAGTTTTTAATAGGGAGAAATAAGATTTTGGTTTTGAATAAAAAACCTAAATTATTATATTATGTAAATTGAATTTAACTTTTGCTACCTAATAGAAAACATTATAATTTTTTACCATTGGAGAGTGCTTGAAATATGCTTCAAAATGAGAACCATTTACAATATAGTTTTACAACTCATGAAAATATATTTAATTAGATGAATGGTAAGACATTTTTTAGTCTTTCTTTTAGATAAATATAATAATAATTAAGCTATAAGTATAGTGTACGATATGTGATTATAGTATTTTATAATAGGTCCAATTTACAGGATTAAACATATTATCTTTCAAAAAACTTCAGCCTTACTTAACTGAAGTAAAACAATTAGTATTACAACAAAAACTAAATTTTATAGTGATAAAGTTACATACTATATATTAGAGTTTTGGATGATGAAAAAATTGAGTTTGATTTTAAAAGACAACCTTAAAATATTTTTAAGAGCTCCACCTAAGCATACCATGTCATTCTTTTTAATTTTTTTTTTTTAAAAATTGTGATCAAAATAGTTATAAATACATATGAGGTGTTTTGGATAAGTGAAAATTATTACAGTCTGATTTTAAATAAACAACATAAATTATTATACTATGTATTGAATATAACTTTTGCTACAGTTCGCAATATTATAATTTCTTTACCATTAGAGAGTGCTCGAAATATGCTTCGAAATAAGTTCCATATACAATATAGTTTTACAACTTATGAAAATTTATAAATTTAGATGAACAATAACATATTTTTTATATATATTTTTTATTTTAAATACATATAAAAAATATATAAAAATAGCAAATTATATGTGACAATAACAATTATATATCTTTCAAAATCATACTTTTGAAAATTGAGTTATATAAAGATAAAAAAAAATACATATCTATAATTTTGAACCTATAGCATAGCAGGGGGGCATTACATGAAAAATCAAATGAAAGTTTGTCAACGACATTACAGAGGTATTATGCAATAGACTAATTATTTTATTCCTAGAATATTTATTGTATACATAATTATTTATGTTTGTCTTTTCCATATATCTATATGTCTGATTTTATTCTTTTCTCCATGAACTTAATTCTACTAAAACCTAATTGGGAAAATAAGGTTTGGGTTTTTAGACTATTTAAGGTCACGAATCATAAAAAAAGGGGATATGGTCATGATTGATGAAGAGATATTTTTTTCTCTTAAATAGTATTTTCGATTATTAGTAGAGTTTAGTTTTATATTTAATTAATTTTATTCATGATAACGTCATTATAATCTTTTTTTAGCTTTCCCCCCTTCCATTAATTCTATATGCATTAGTGTTTATGTGCTATATTAAAAGTTGAAGTTGTGGCTGTCACTCAAATTTTACTCTATTATTTATGTCCTGCATCTATTAAATTATTACCCTCTACTTTTTTAAAGTATCATTCGGCATTCTTCATGTTAAAACTGTGTTAGCTATTGTTAGTCATACCAATTATTGGGATACCATTTAATAATAGACTTAGCTACAATATTCAATTGAATATTAAAAAATATAAATTTATATATTGTAATAACAAATCTATAAAGTAGAGTATAATGACGAATACTTTCTCCTTTTTTTTTTCTATAGCAACAATGGTTTTGGACATGGTTTTCAAGGAAATGAAAAAAGGAAAGTTTAGCATAGAGGTACCCTTTTAATAACTAGAGGAGGAGATAAGTAATTCCTTAGTAAAGTAAATGCAACTTTATGTGACAATTTGAGTAATTAATGATGGTTTTATTAACATTAAATGAAGACAATATTGTCAACTATAGTTGCTTTTTTTTTATATCAAAAGTGGAGTAGTCCCAATAGATGAAACTACCCAAAATGGTAATTGTTGCAATAGAAGAATGGAGGAAGTAAGTAAATATAATAGTATTGAAAAATCTCATTTCACATCAACACAAAATCAACAATGTTAACCAAAAATTTGCAAAAAAATAAAATAAAAACACAACTCGTGCAACGCACGGGCTTCAAAACTAGTATAATAATAAAAGATAATATCTACACAATCTCTATTATACTTCCAACTTCCAAGGGAGGAGGTGTGGTGTCCCCCTCTCAAATGACTAGAATACCCTCTAATAATTTAAAACAACATTTTCATTTTATAAAAAAAATAAAAAAATGAGAATCAATGCAACTTGTCATATGGAATATGCAATCACCATTAATAAATTGACAAAATAGATTGACACAATCAATTCGCGAAATTAATTAGAATCTTCAATCAAAAAAAGTTAGCGATATAGTCTGACAACACAATACTTCGTATTTACAAAGTTCAAACAATATGGTTTATTAACATTTACAATAGTTAAAGAACTATACTAAAGTCGCTGACAAAGAATTATTAAATCATCGACCAAATTTTCCAGTTACAGTATTGAACAGTTAAAAACCGGTCACCTTCAATTTAAAAAGATAATAACATCTACAAAAAAACCTCAATAATTTACATCATTACTAAAATAATTTTAACATTTAAAAAATACATCCATTCGTACATATAACTACATAAGGTTGTTGACACACACATTGCGTGGATATACGACTAGTATAATTCTAAAGGAGGGGTAGTGGATGTTGAAGAACAAGTAAACCTATTCTTACTACTTTGTCAGACCCGAAACGGTGCAATTTGAAAAGATTGACCAATTTATCTACTGTTGCCCAAGTATTCACATAACGAAAGATGTTCCTCACAGCTAAAACAATTTCTCTCTCTAAAGTTTTTTTCTCTGCCTTCTCTCCTCAAAAGCTCTTTCCCCAAAACGAACCCTAGGAAATCGCCGGAGTCCCGGCGCCGCGCACACCGCCGGCGTGTTCTCCGGCGAGTTCCTCTAGCTTTTTCTTTGCTTCTCGTTCGTCTTTGTCAGTGGTTTTCTTAGTTTTTTCGTTCTTCTCAGTCGGTGGTTTTCTTTGCTTTCCGTTGGTCTGGTTCGGTGGTCTATTGGTTTGGTCCGGTGGTCGCCGTCCCTTGTCGCGTCGTCGCGTCTCCCTTCCCCCTCCCTGTTCTTGGTAGCTTCGCCCTTGTCGGTGTATTTTCAGCGAGATCCCCCCCCCTCCCCCGGTGGTGCGCCGGATTCCACATCTTCCTCCCCTATCTTTGCGTTCTTGGGCTTCCCCCTTGCCCTCCCCCGGTGTTGTGTTTTTGGGCTTCCCCTACCCTCCCCTCCCTAAGTTAGTATTAGTCTTAGTTTGGGCTTCCCCTTCCCTCCCCCTCCCCAGGTTAGTCTACCGTGGGCATCGGTTTGGGCGTCCCCTTCCCCCTCCCCGGTTAGTGTTGTTTTTTCCTTCCCCTTTTGTTGGTGGTTATCCGGCTATCCCCTTCCCCTAGTGCATGTTGGAAATACGTTAAGTTGTTAAGTGTGTGGGCGTGTTAGTATCCGTTTTTTATTTGGTACAATAAGCTGCTTGATACTTTTGTTAAGTGCTGGAGGTCGTTTTGATTTTGATGTTGGATCTGGTTTTAGTGATTGGTTAGGGTTTGCGTGGCATGAATTTTCATGAATGGGGTTTGGTTTGTTCGATTTGGACAATCGAACGGTTCTTCGAGATCTAACTTTGGTTAGATTTCACTCTCGCTTGGTAATGATTTTATCAATCATTGCCTTGACAAAAAGAAATCTGAAGGCGGCTCCACAATTTGTTAATTGGGTTTATAGCGCGTCAACTCATTTGAGCTTCTCATCAATGGAGAAGCCTGTCATACCCTTTCAAAAGGGTATTGAGTCACAAAGGAATGCGACTCTTTTAGGAAATCTGGACGTAGAATCCCATGTGACAAAAGGTCAATGGGATTGGTCCTGTAGCGAGTTTCTATTCTCGCGGTTGCTTAGTTACCCCGTTCGTGAATTTAGCCTTCTCCTCTCACTCCGTTCGTCAGGGTTCTGGCGCTCGTCTTCTACCAGCAGCAGAGTTTTTCAATTATTGACCGTCATCTTAGCCCTCCAGCTCGAGCAGTTTTATCCTTGTTTAAGTTATTTATGCTTTTGTCATAGTTATGTAAGAGCGAGTATCGCTCAATTTAGTTTATTTGTGTTTGTAGGGTTGTATTAGCATTAGGATGTATTTCCTTTTAATTTAATGCACATTTTCTCCATTGTCAAAAAAAAAAAAAGTATTCACATAACCGTTTAATGGGTGTAACTACTAGCGCCTACAGCACACTGTATATGATCTGGTATTCTGGTTAAAACTCATGGCAGTGGAGTGATAGAGAATATGTTTTTCCAAATTGTAATAACAGGCAGCCGGAAGGATGCCATTCTTGTTGCCCAAAAAAAAAAAAAAAAAAAAAAGAAAACAGGCAGGACGCCTATGTGCATGCCTCTAGTTCTTCAAATATTGGTTTTATCCGAACTTTCTAAGTTGGTGATACAGCATTAAAAGTCTGCTACCTCAAGTTCTTCATCTGTATACTACTTGGGTAATTTATTTTAAACAAAAAAAGCAGGTAATATCCGAGCAAAGTTTAGGATTTTGTAGACATTTAATTATTCAGAGGATCAATATTGATGCTTTTCAAATATCTCTCTAAGGAGAGTGAAAATGGAGAGCCAACTCTACCCCAATATTGGTACTCTCCATTCGCTCTCTGTGTAGAGAACTTAGAGAAATGCTCTCCCCCAAGAGCATTGAGAGAGCATGCTCTTGATATAGTTAATAACACATGTCATTGAAAATGTGAGAATAATGATTCGGCTTAGCCATAATGAGGATGCCTGGACTCATATATATGAATTATAAGTACAATGACAATGATACACTTACACTAGTGGAAAAAAGCCCATCCGATCCGGTCAAAACCGGGCTTACCGATCCAATTTTGGTCCGGATCGGGTGGGCTCGCAGCAGTTTAATTTGTAAAGATTAACTAATTCGGTCCTAAACCAGATCAGTTAATCATATGGAAAACTATACTCCCTCCGTCCTAGAATACTCTTTACACTTTCCTTTTTTATTTGTCATAGAATACTCTTTACACTTCTATTTTTGGATATGACCCAATATTATTTTAATCCTTCTACCTTTTGACTATTGGCCCACACTCTCTCTCCTCCAAATAAAATAATACCACTCCAACTACCTACCAATTCTAACTATGATCCACATTCTCTCTCCTTAAAATTAAATAATACTACTTTTACTAACTACTAACTCCTATCACATCTACTTTTCAATAAAATAACAATTGAAAACCAAACAACAACTTGTCATCTATGAATTACATCCAAAATATTATGTTAGTATATCCATATTGTATTTAGTATATCCAAAATCTATTTTGTACATCCAAAAACTATATTTGTATATCCATAATGGTTTTTGTCTCTTACATCCATTAGTGTATACAAGAGGGAGAGGAGGTAGCTCAGTGGAGTACCACCCCGAATTCCAGGGCATTGCCTAGGGTTCGAATCCTCATCCCAACAATATGTTGGGCATTTACTTCTGGGCTGTTTAGCCTTGTACCCAGCCTCTGAGCTGGTGTGCCCTGCAGGCTAGTAGCCTAGCGGGGTTTGGTCTTCAGACCAATTATCTTTCCTAATAAAAAAAAACCATTAGTGTATACATGTTATACTTTGTACATCCAAAATCTATTTTGTACATGCATGATTTCTTTGTGTACATTCAAAAACTACATTTCACATCCATAATGGTTTTCACATCTTATATCTATTAGTTTTTCTGTACATCCAAATAATATATTTGAACATCCATAATATTAATGTTGAACATCCAAAAACATATGTTTGTACATTTAAAGATGCCAAAACTTAATTAAGGAAATCTATAAAAAAAAAAACTAAGTAATCATAGTTTCTTTTCTTTTGGACATGTGGGCCATGCCTTCTTTTGCTCACCAACGAATTGTTTGGTATTTAGTCTTTTTCGAGGGATAACCCTATTTTTCAATAGAAGAAAGAAAGTATCCATCTTTAACAAGGAAAGAAATAATGCCACCTGTAAAGTCATGCAAAGTAAAAAAAATTAATGTTTAGCTTTCCTTCAACCCTCACTCCCACCCCGATACATAATACATAACAGTAGAGGAAAGAACCATATATGACACAACAAAACTGATATGGTTCTTCCAAAATTGAATCAGTAAATCCACCAAATTACGGGGGTCAAATTTTGGACCAATTAACTGATCCGGTTAGGGAGTAAAATCGGATCGCTTTTATTATTAACCGATCCGGTTCATCCCAACCGGATTAGTTACTACCCAACATGACAGCCTCCCAAACGAGCGGATGATACAAGCCCAACATCCAAAACCCTCCATCAACGTTATATTCACGCCTAACCCTCTCTTTCTCTCTCCTCAACAAAACCCTAACCCCCCCGCTCCTCAACGCCACTAACTCCACCACCCTCCTCAACGCCACTAACTCCACCACCCTCCTCCTCCCCTCTCTTTCCTCTGCTCCTCTCTCCTGTTACGCCGGTGAAGTCGTTGCCTTCACAAGCCGCGTCTTGTTACCCCGGTCGTCGCGTCATATCCCACCATTGCCAAAAGAGGAGTGAGCTGCCGTCGACAATAACCACCCCTTATGAAGACCACCTTCGCCTTCAACCAAGCCGCGTGTTCTCAAGCCGATTTTCTTTGCCTCTTTTTTTTTGTAATTGCGTTCAGATCTAGGTTTTGTAATTATTTTTTATTTTCGTAATTTTCGTTCAGAGATTTTGTAATTATTTTTTATTTTGGTTTTTATTTTCATAATTTCCGTTCAGATCTAGGTTTTCTAATTAATTTTTATTTTCGTAATTTTCGTTCAGATCTAGGTCGTCTTTATTTTCGTTTTTATTTTCTTGTAATTTTTTTTTGTTTTAGTTTATATTTTCGTTGTAATTTTGCTGTGATTCCGTAAATTTAATTTCGTCAATTTTCGTTGATATTGTAATGTCAGGTTTCGTTTATTTTCATATGTATCCATTGTTCGTTTTCCGTCAACTTTGAGTGTTGGATCAATGGATGGCTTGATGAAGTTTCGTTTTTAATGTTCTCGTCTCCTTTGTATTAGATATATACTATTGATTTTGTTTCGATTAATAATGAAAAAAATTAGAAAATAATAAAATTTTCCCCCGTTTTTGGGGGTCGACTGATCCGATTTTAGGTCAAAAACGGATCAGTTAACTAAGTTGGGTCCGTTTGTGGACCGGATCAGTTGATCACTACGAGATGCATCGGGCCCAGTGGATCCGGACCAAAACCGGATCTGTAATCTTGTTTTTGACAGGATACGATGGGCTTTTTTCCACTACTGTAATACGTAATTCATCAGTGAGTATCTCTCTTCTTCCTCTTTCCTCCCAAGCCATTTGAGCTCGGTGGAGTTGTTTCAATTATCGAAGATGGATGAAGTATATAAACCAGAACAAACATTACAACATTAAAACCCTCTGCTTTCTTTTATTTTCCCTGTTATCTAAAATAAAATGTATGAGAACTCTTCTCATATGAGATCTTCCCATACTTAACTAAAAAAGTGGACAGATATGCCTTCAAACTTTTATAACATAAGCTATAACATGAGCCACATTGAATGCTTTTCATCCCTACATTATAGTCCCTCCGTCTCAAAATATATTTCCTATTCTTTTCGCAATCTTCAAGATGTACCTTTAACCTATAATATCTTCGATTTCGTATTAGTAAAAAAACATAAAAAGGTGATTATTATAAATGTACACATTCAAGCGAATCTAACAAGACCTGTAATAGACCAGTTGTTAAGCAGCTTTAATTAAAAGTTAATCATATTGTATTAGCTTTGATTATGCAAAGATGCTTATATGAAATTACTTTGAGAAATATGAGCTTATTCTTTGAAAATGATTTTAGTAACTCTAGTATTAATTTCGTTTACTAGGATATGAAGTCAAAAGTTTTAATTGAATTTTTAAGGGAAAAAAAAAGAAAAAGAAAAAACAATCTCTAATCTCTCGTGGCTTAATGAAGAAGAGCCACAAGATTGCTTTGTTGTCAAAAAACTAAAACACTTCCACCAAGATTGAAAACCCCATCCTTCTTTCTTCTCTTTCACAATTTCCTATTCTGTTCATATACACATGTAGAAGCCTCGCCTGAATTTTTCATCAGCAACCGAAGTCTTCAACGACAGCTCATCCAAGTTTCCACCTTCATTCATACTCGGGTTCTCTCTCCTCTGTTGTGCGTTGCTGTTGTTGCGCCGCTGCCGCCAGCTAGGCTGATGCCCTTCGTTCTTTCCCATTTGTTCTGTCGTTGCTGCTGTCCCATTCGTTCTACTGGTGCCGTTTGGCTGAAGTTCTGCTGCCACCGTGGGCTGGTGCTCCGGTGAGCCATTATTGTTGTGGTTGATTGGTGTTCTGTTGTTCTTCCTCCCCTTTTCTGCATGTTGTTGATTCATTTCAAAAGGAAACCCAATTCTAGTTTCAAGAAGTATAATTTAAGTCATCATCTTCCTCTTCTTTATTGCAAGATCTCAAATTCTAGTTCCAATGAATTTTGTTGGACTGATTTCATTAATAGTTTCACTTCTTATTATTGCTTAGCCAAATCAGCTATGATAGGAGTTTATTAAAATTAAAGATTGAACCTTTCCTTCTTATTTAATGGATTGGAGCTTATAGTATATATATTGATCCTTCTTATAGTTAAATTATAAAATCTGATTGTTTATAATCATGTTGTTTGATAATATCCTCTATGAATTAGAATGAGGTTGATTAGAGTTAGAGATTGATACAAGTGAATTGGATTAGTAGAAGGCTTGCATATAAGGGTTCTGGTTAGTTTATGGAAAAAATTAGAAGTATGAGCAAGTTAATTTGTTTATCTAAAATTATAATGAGAATGGTTGTTAATTGTTGATGTTATTGTTGTGAGGTGAATATTCGAGAATTGCTATGGTTATATAAATGATTCAAGCAAAGTTGGTGAGCAAGTTATGATTCTTGGAGATCATGTAAAGGTACACACATGTCCTACCACCTTCGAACAATAATTTGGTATTTCATATGGTTTTGTGAATCGCATGATTTACGAACGAAAATGTGATTGTGGCGATTGACTTATTGTGTTATTTGCTGGAAGTATTTTCTGATTATTTTAAACTTTAATATAAGTTACAAAGCTGTGATATGATATTTGTATTTCTCTTGTTAATTATTACGCGTGTTTATGATTGTATAAAGAGTTCAGTAATTATGATTATAAATTGAAGTATTATTGGTATTTAAATATCGTGGACAAATATAAAGTTACGTAGGATATTTATCCATGACATATTTGGTCTATTTTATGGATATTGAGCTGAGTCGGTTAATGGCTCGTGTTTCAATTTAATGGAAACAGTTATGAATATTTGGTTATGAAGATTAAGAGAGAATTTTGGATATATTTGTCAATATGTATAAATACTATCTTTCGAAATTGAGCGATTAAGTATACTTCAGATAAGTAATGAAGATAAGCTTATTCAGGTATATATAGTTCTAAGCGTGTGAAACCATAAAGAGTTTAATTCACACAAGTTATTGGGAGAACCTGAGTACATATTATGTTAGAAAAGTAAATATTGAGTTGAGTTTCAAATATGAATCTCGAAATGCGAGTGACATTGTATCTTAAATTACCAAGCTTGAGGAATATGGATTTGAGTTGAAAGCTCTAGATGTAATACAAGATTTTAGAATATATCCTAATATGAGTTTGTAAGTATGAGATGACATTGGTCATGAAAAGGTTGAGGTTAGAGATTTCAAAAGTAAACTACTGTTTTGCAGATAATAAGTGCACTACAATTTATAAACCAAGGAAAATGTAGTTTATATACTTGGAGTTTTATGATAACTATTGGAGCTAGCAATAAATCTTTTGGGATTCTGAGTAGTAAGTTATATTTGGACTTATTATAATAAACTTATAGAATTGAATTATTTTTCTTATAAAGTCTGTCTATAAGTAATTTTTGTCAAATCGATTTTATAAGAAGTTGATTTATGATTTTGGAAACTCGAGTATATTGTGTATACCAAACAATTTGAGTTTGTATATGAAATACTCTGATGCGATTCTGTTATGAGATTTTGATATATTTAACTCTAGAAGTATGAATTGAGTTTTAGAAAAATATTGGATTATAAATTATGTTTTTTGTGAGGGGAAGAAGCTGCTAGAGCAGTGATGAACAACATTATGTTTTCTGTACATTCTATATTATGTATTCTGGGGACATGTCCTGAAAAGTCTTGCAAGCAGTACATAATGGAAGAGGGAGACGTCCCTTGTAGAAGTATAGAGAATTCACCAGAATGGCAACTCTATTCGTGTTATCTTCCCTAGTATATATAATATGATTTCTGAAAGAAAATAGAATATGTATTTGAATATGCAAGTGGTTTCGTGAAAAGTTATTTTAAACTTATTTATCGGAGTGATGTTTTACTCACCCAGGTTATGGAATATATGTGCCAAAAAGAGAATAAATTACTAAGAAACTCGTTAGGAATTTATGAAAAGAATTAGCTATGTTGCACATATTTGGATTAGAGGTTATTCCTTTTGAAACACAGAAGTGGGAGATACTGCTATATCTGATAATATGACAAGATTTGGGAGATCATATAGATTCCTCAAAATGAAAGTATATATATTATTTATTTCGCGAGGTATTAATTCACATTATTATTTTAAACAAGTAACATTGTAAATTGTGTTTAAGTATCTTGTTATATGATTCTTGCATTTATGACGTTTCTGTTTCTTGCTTTCAATGTCTCGTAAGATAAACTTAAAATCTGTAAATACGTTTTAAGCCACCAAAAAGATTTTCTGGTTGGACAGTGTGTACTCAATTTTGCTGATGTTGTTCTTGGAATAACCTGTCCTGGTGGGAGCAGATGTAACCCCCCGAAAATTCACAACCTTAATTAAACATAATTACTCATACTTAACAGCGGAAAGGAAACTTAAACTTGTGGAATATGGCCTCTAATACAATTTAGCCCTAAATCATCCTTGATACTTAATACACCAATGCTCGACCCAAATAATAATGATTTCTTCTTGAACATATTCCTTACTAACAGCACTCTTGCAATGAACCTGCTCATACCTAACACAGAAAAACAAAACGTCATGAGCCGAAGCTCAGTAACATACTACTCTAACATCGTAAATTCATTTCAATTCATTTTATTTGCAAACAGGGAGAAGAGAATATAGTAAAACCATTTCGTAAACATACACTTCGAATCAGGAATTTAAAATTCATTCACATTGTCATTCATTAATAATCTCCATTATCACATTTCATTATTAGAAAACTTATTTTGGTTACTTGGCGAGTACAACAGAAGACATAGCCACCGAGGACATAAGTCCCCATCAGAAGGTGGCATATAATGCCATAACAGAAGGCAAAGCCACCGAGGATATTCATCCCCCATCAGAAGGTGGCATATAATGCCATCATGCGGGTGCCACCGAGGACCTTGTCCCCCATCAGAAGGTGGCGTTGTCGCCAGATAACAGAACGGCACGTGCACGGCCTAGAGAACATAGTACTGCCATTCACCATCTTTCACTTTCATTTATCATGTTTCGTTTCTTTTAAGTAGTTTTAATTTCAGAAATCATAGCAAAGTCAATGCATAACGTCATCAAATCATCGTACTTCTCATAGCATCAAATCATTCACAAACATCATTTACATAGAAATCATTTCATATCCCGCACACCATAAATATCATAGCGTAAACATATATAAAAGCATCATAAAACATAGTTGGAAGGGGAGTGCGGGTGTTAGCAGTAGACGTTACCTGAAATCCTGCTTTACAACCTTGATAGCCGGGGGAGGCTTGTAATATCTCTTCCTTTTTAATCTAATTAATTCAGGGATTAATAGAAGACTTATTAATATCTTATTCTAAACTTTGAGTTTCTTGATCCATTCCCATCATGTGTCCAATTTAGGAGGTATTTAGGAGTTTTATATTTAGGTCTTTGGTGGTTGATAAAAAGTCGTAGACACTCTTTCTTCTTAACAACTTATATTAGCGCTTAAGTCGTAGTTCATGATTTGTGAGTAGGAACGTCTTATTATAACCATTTCATATTTTATGAATTGAATATCAAGCACATGTTACAATTTGTTAACCTTTAATTCAAAACTCCACTATATTAGTCATAGGGTACTTTTAAACATATTCATCATTTTTTATAATTTAAAAACAGTGACCATTATGGTTCATGATTGAGGCTTAATAATTTGTAATTATAAACCTCGTAGTATAACTATTTCATTCGTGTAATCTAAAATATATATAAGTGTCTCTGAAAATTTGACAAGTAAACTATACTTAACTCGTATTATTCTTTAGTTGATATATTAGAGTTACAAATAAGTATGGAATATACTAAGTATTATCACATAGTGTATCATTATTGAACCATTTATTAGTCATAGTTAAGTCCCATAATGATTAAATTACACTGGTTATAGTTTATAAAGAGTTCTATTTTGTTTTAACTAAACATCAATATTAATGTCCAAGTAAGTCAAATAGTAAGAGTTTAACTATCTCACTTATAGTATATTTCATCTACTGATTTATAAAAGTTAGCCCAAGTAATTCATCAAACTATTAAATTTAAAGCCCAACAAAATTTAATTAGTCATATAAAGGGGAGAGGTATGTTAAAACGTACCTCTGCTTCAACTAGTAAAGCACGACAGAGAGGGCTGCCATGAAGGAGGTCGAAACTCCGGCGAATGACAGCGAGGCGAGGCAAAAAGTGGCGGCACCGGGAGGCGCGGGGTGCGGTGGTGCTTTGGGCGGTGCGAACAAAGCAGTGGCGGTCAGAGAGAAAACAACGAAAGAGGGAAGAAAGAGTTGGGCGAGAGGAGAGAGGAATGCGGGCGACGGAGAAGGGTTGGCGGTGCGGTGGGTGGCGCACAGGAGGTCGTGGTGGTGGCAGCTACAGACGGTGGTGCTCCGGTGGTGCTGTGGTGGCTGAACGAAAACAGAGGGGAGATAGAGAGTGCGAAAAACAGAGAGTTTGACGGTGTCTCTTGAGTGGCGGTTTCCGGCGAAGGTTTGGGGATGAAGATGGTGGAAAGTAGAGTGGTGAGTGTGTGGTGAACGGTGGAGCAACTATGGCTATTTATAGCCATTGTTGAGGCTCCTGATTTTGTGAATGATGTTGATGTAATTGATAGAAAAATTGAATTTTGGGAGAGTTTGGTTTGGATTGGAATTTTTAATTGGGTTTGAGTTCTTGTGTGTATAAAAATTCATCTTGGATTAAAAACTCATTGTCGGGTTTTCTTGTGAGGAAAAATGGAGATGGGAATCAAAACAGAATTTCTATTTTGATTTTTCCTTTTTCTTTTTCTTTTCTCCTTTTCTTTTCCTTTCTTTTTCTTTTCTTTTCTCCTTTTCTTTTCCTTTTTATTCTTAATACCCTCAATTTGAGCCACTATTTGATTAGAAGCACTTTGTAAAGCTTTAGTAATTAATTTGTTTATCAATTCTCTTCTTAATTAACCTTACCTTCACTTGTTAATATTTGAAATTCTTGTAATACATACAACATATATTTATTTAAAGAACTAAATATCTTTTTATCAATAATTAGATATAGAGTAACAAATTTCAGTCATAATTCATAATTAAAGGAAAAATTTAACCACTAATTATTATTATTTAAGTTAAGCAAGTTTAAATTTTCGGGTTATTACATCCTCACCCCCTTAGAAAAAGTTTCGTCCTCGAAACTTGATAAAACAAAGTAAAATGCATATATTCATTTGTCCAGTACGTGCTAAATTCAGGCATGGAATCTCATAATTCATAATACAATTAATCAGCACATTGGATTTTCAGAACCTTGCATAACACATTTCTTTGGTCACAGAAAAAGATACATTCGGACTAAGTTACTCATTATGATCTAAAGCATGTACGTATTTACATATGATTCTATCAATATTTCCAAGGCCTCAACCTTAATTATTAACGCTTCACCACTAATCAGAATTAGCATTTTTACTCAAGAGTATCACTCCATTTGATTGTTTTGAAAATATCTCAGGAAGGCACTATTTACAAGTGATTTAGTTTACTTCCTTTCTACCTTCAACATATGCACCAAAGATCCTTATCCAATGAGGTCATCCATAAATAAGAGTTTAAGTTCTCGTACTATCTTTACTTAATATTACTGTCACAATTTTGTTCCTCATTTAATTCTCTATATCTATTAGTCACATACTTTCAAAACCAACATCATAATCCTAAGGATATGTGTCAAATTCCCAAAAATCAATTTTCGTAACTTCCAAAATCATTAACACAAGTTGTCACTTGGTCCACCTAATTTTCCTAGAAATCCTTAGCCCATATTCGTTAACCGAACTTGTCCTTAGTTTATAATTCCTCCTTTAATATTTGATCGGCTTAACTATTCCTTACACATATCTGTATGCCCTATATCTTTTCTCCATTCATCATTTGATAGCATGAAGTTTGTCAGACTTTTGTAATCATCAAAGTTATCCTTGTTTCTTTAGTAATTATATCATCTAGTAATTTATTCCTAAAACCTCAAATTTTCTATATCTTATTCACATATTCTCAATTTCAGTCGTGTCACCAAAACCTATTTCATTATCATTGTCCCAAGGCTAAGCGTCTATTTTCCTAACAATGTTGTAACATATTTCTAACCTAACCATATATTTACCTAATATGCGCAAGGTTAATTGCTTGCTTTATCAACCCGAATGGTGATTTACTGTTTATCACAACTTCCATTTGCTCAACATTCATCGCAACCCATTTTTTTTTTCTAACTTGAGCACTCGGAATTATCTATTATACATTCTTAAATCATTTCTATAACCATACTAAGGAAATTATCATCGTCATAAAGTGTTTTTTCCTAGTTCTCCATACACAACATGTCTTGTCCCAAATCTTTGTAAAAATGTTCAGATTAAGATGACCTTAATAGTTAAGATCCTATTTCTCAAAATTTCTCTAGACATCCAAATGCTTACTTCCTAGTTATATTCCAAATAGTTATTATATCTCCAAATAGCACATCTTATTCCTTCAAGATAATAATTTGTCTAACTTCTTAAATTAATGCTTCACTTAAAAGCCATAATTCGTTATTCAGCAAAAACCATAACACCCAATATTAGTTCGCGTCGCATTATAACGTACCTCAACTTTTAAAATTCAAATAGTGTTACTTACTCCCTAATTTCGCAAGTAAAAATCCTAATTTCCTTTAAATTTTTCTAATACGAGATCGCCGCACGAACTGTCATAAAAATCGGTCCCAAGTTACGACTTCGATAATGTCCACAATACTATTAACCCTCGATATTCATATTTGCTCATAATTCCTTATGACTTACACTTTTTATTACCCTAAAGTTCATTCACCATAATATCTCCAAATATCCTTTACGTTATCTCATTGACCCTATTTTGTGTCTTACTTCAATGTTAAATATAACCACTCATGCCTCAAAAGATTATTCACAAGTCCTTAGTCTCTATTACTCGAATATCCATCAACTTATCCTCGAACCACTCAACATCTAATTTTCCTCAAAATTCATACCTAGGCAAAACCTCATAAATTATCCATTCAGCATCACATGTCATAGTCTCCATTATCAACTCAAATAGTGATCAATTAACCTCAAGTTTCTCAATGCCTAATTCCCAAAGGACATACCTAGGCGTAAACCTCATAGCCTTTTCCATTCAGCATCTCATTTCTTTGACGCTATTACACAAATAGTCGTTTATCAACCTCAAGTATCCCGATATCTAACTTCCCAAACGATCGTACCTAGGCGGTGCAAAGTCTAATACTCCACACTTCCGGCTAGGTTTCGGCTCTGATACCACTCTGTAACGCCCCAAAAATTCATAACCTTAATTAAACATAATTACTCATACTTAACAGCGGAAAGGAAACGTAAACTTGTGGAATATGGCCTTCTAATACAATGTAGCCCTAAATCATCCTTGATACCTAATACACCAATGCTCGACCCAAATAATAATGATTTCTTCTTGAACATATTCCTTACTAACAGCACTCTTGCAATGAACCTGCTCATACCTAAAACAGAAAAACAAAACGTCATGAGCCGAAGCTCAGTAACATACTACTCTAACATCGTAAATTCATTTTAATTCATTTTAATTCATTTTATTTGCAAACAGGGAGAAGAGAATATAGTAAAACCATTTCGTAAACATACACTTCGAATTACGAATTTAAAATTCATTCACATTGTCATTCATTAATAATCTCCATTATCACATTTCATTATTAGAAAACTTATTTTGGTTACTTGGCGAGTACAACAGAAGACATAGCCACCGAGGACATAAGTCCCCATCAGAAGGTGGCATATAATGCCATAACAGAAGGCAAAGCCACCGAGGATATTCATCCCCCATCAGAAGGTGGCATATAATGCCATAGATCGTAACAAAAGGCAAAGCCACCGAGGATATTCATCCCCCATCAGAAGGTGGCATATAATGCCAATAGTAACATAAGGCAAAGCCACCGAGGATATTCATCCCCCATCAGAAGGTGGCATATAATGCCATCATGCGGGTGCCACCGAGGACCTTGTCCCCCATCGAAGGTGGCGTTGCCGCCGTGATAACGTAACGGCACGTGCACGGCCCGCAGAACATAGTACTGCCATTCACCATCTTTCACTTTCATTTATCATGTTTCGTTTCTTTTAAGTAGTTTTAATTTCAGAAATCATAGCAAAGTCAATGCATAACGTCATCAAATCATCGTACTTCTCATAGCATCAAATCATTCACAAACATCATTTACATAGAAATCATTTCATATCCCGCACACCATAAATATCATAGCGTAAACATATATAAAAGCATCATAAAACATAATTGGAAGGGGAGTGCGGGTGTTAGCAAAGAGACGTTACCCGAAATCCCGTTTACAACCTTGATAGCCGGGGGAGGCTTGTAATATCTCTTCCTTTTTAATCTAATCAATTCAGGGATTAATAGAAGACTTATTAATATCTTATTCCTAACTTTGAGTTTCTTGATCCATTCCCATCATGTGTCCATTTTAGGAGGTATTTAGGAGTTTTATATTTAGGTCTTTGGTGGTTGATAAAAAGTCGTATACACTCTTTTTTCTTAACAACTTATATTAGCGCTTAAGTCGTAGTTCATGATTTGTGAGTAGGAACGTCTTATTATAACCATTTCATATTTTATGAATTGAATATCAAGCACATGTTACAATTTGTTAACCTTTAATTCAAAACTCCACTATATTAGTCATAGGGTACTTGTAAACATATTCATCATTTTTTATAATTTAAAAACAGTGACCATTATGGTTCATGATTCAGGCTTAATAATTTGTAATTATAAACCTCGTAGTATAACTATTTCATTTGTGTAATCTAAAATATATATAAGTGTCTCTGAAAATTTGACAAGTAAACGATACTTATCTCGTATTATTCTTTAGTTGATATATTAGAGTTACAAATAAGTATGGAATATACTAAGTATTATCACATAGTGTATCATTATTGAACCATTTATTAGTCATAGTTAAGTCCCATAATGATTAAATTACACTGGTTATAGTTTATAAAGACTTCTATTTTGTTTTAACTAAACATCAATATCAATGTCCAAGTAAGTCAAATAGTAAGAGTTTAACTATCTCACTTATAATATATTTCATCTACTGATTTATAAAAGTTAGCCCAAGTAATTCATCAAACTATTAAATTTAAAGCCCAACAAAATTTAATTAGTCATATAAAGGGGAGAGGTATGTTAAAACATGCCTCTGCTTCAACTAGTGAAGCACGACAGAGAGGGCTGCCATGAAGGAGGTCGAAACTCCGGCGAATGACAGCGAGGCGAGGCAGAAAGTGGCGGCACCGGGAGGCGCGGGGTGCAGTGGTGCTGGGGCGGTGCGAAGAGTGGCAGTCGGCAGAGAGAAAACAACGAAAGAGGGAAGAAAGAGTTGGGCGAGAGGAGAGAGGAATGCGGGCGACGGAGAAGGGTTGGCGGTGCGGTGGGTGGCGCACAAGAGGTCGTGGTGGTGGCAGCTACAGACGGTGGTGCTGTGGTGGCTGAACGAAAACAAAGGGGAGATAGAGAGTGCGAAAAACAGAGAGTTTGAGGGTGGCTCTTGAGTGGCGGTTTCCGGCGAAGGTTGGGGGATGAAGATGGTGGAAAGTAGAGTGGTGAGTGTGTGGTGAACGGTGGAGCAACTATGGCTATTTTAGCCATTGTTGAGGCTCCTAATTTTGTGAATTATGTTGATGTAATTGATAGAAAAATTGAATTTTGGGAGAGTTTGGTTTGGATTGGAATTTTTAATTGGGTTTGAGTTCTTGTTTGTATAAAAATTCATCTTGGATTAAAAACTCATTGTCGGGTTTTCTTGTGAGGAAAAATAGAGATGGGAATGAAAACATAATTTCTATCTTGATTTTTCCTTTTTCTTTTTCTTTTCTCCTTTTCTTTTTCTTTCCTTTTCTTTTCTTTTCTCCTTTTCCTTTTTATTCTTAATACCCTCAATTTGAGCCACTATTTGATTAGAAGCACTTTGTAAAGCTTTAGTAATTAATTTGTTTATCAATTCTCTTCTTAATTAACCTTACCTTCACTTGTTAATATTTGAAATTCTTGTAATACATACAACATATATTTATTTAAAGAACTAAATATCTTTTTATCAATAATTAGATATAGAGTAACAAATTTCAGTCATAATTCATAAGTAAAGGAAAAAGTTAACCACTAATTATTATTGTTTAAGTTAAGCAAGTTTAAATTTTCGAGTTATTACAGTAGAGTTCGTGATAGTGATTTTCGCTGGAAATGTTAAAAGCTGGTTCGAGTCAAGTTAGAGGATCATAGGTGTAATGATGGAGATGATTCTCGTTTGAGCTATAATGGATATTATATGGGTGAATTAAGAGAGAAATTCCTGTAGCGTATTTATTGTATTATTTCAGAGATTCGGTTTGATCGTTTCATGTAATTGTATTTATAATCTGGTTGGTTGTTGTGGGCCCCTAACCCACAGGTCCAGGATCGATTTGTAAGCTTATGTTTCTGCTGCAAGATAATGTATTTGAGGTTTATTAATGATAAATGAGGTTTATAAATGTTAAGTGTGATTAGCTAGCAGCTCAGAAGTGCGGGCTGTTACAGGTGGTATCAGAGCAGTTGTTTTAGAGTTGTCGTGATCTGCATATCATGGCATATGAGTTTAAGAAAGATTTTTGGGATTATTTGAAATTGATTTGGGTTATAAGTGGTTAAAAATTGAGCAATAGAATAGAGAGTGAGGTATTGAGAATGAAAATTTGCAAAAGTGAAAAGTTCTATTGGCTTTTAGCTTTAAGTGGTATTGCAGAAAGATCGAATTAAATTGATTGAGATTGTGGGGAATTTAGGTTCGAGATTATTGATTATGTGCTTGGGAAGCAAATCCTTCGAGGTATTGTAGTTAAGCTAAGAATGAAATTGATTTGATTTTCGTTAATAATATTTTCTGTGAACTTATTCGTTTTCAGATCTTCTAAAGTCTCTGTTTTCAAGTTTCGAGGAGGAAACTTCTTTTAAGGGTGGTAGAATGTAAAAGACCAGTTGTTAAGCAGCTTTAATTAAAAGTTAATCATATTATATTAGCTTTCATTATGCAAAGATGCTTATATGAAATTACTTTGAGAAATATGAGCTTATTCTTTGAAAATGATTTTAGTGACTCTAGTATTAATTTCTTTTACTAGGATATGAAGTCATAAGTTTTAATTGAATTTTTAAGGAAAAAAAAATCTCTAATCTCTCGTGGCTTAATGAAGAAGAGCCACAAGATTGCTTTGTTGTCAAAAAACTAAAACACTTCCACCAAGATTGAAAACCCCATCCTTCTTTCTTCTCTTTCACAATTTCCTCTTCTGTTCATATACACATGTAAAAGCCTCGCCTGAATTTTCATCAGCAACCGAAGTCTTCAACGGCAGCTCGTCCAAGTTTCCACCTTCATTCATACTCGGGTTCTCTCTCCTCTGTTGTGCGTTGCTGTTGTTGCGCCGCTGATTCCCTTCGTTCTTTCCCATTTGTTCTGTCGGTCCTGCTGTCCCATTCGTTTTACCGGTGTCATTTGGCCGAAGTTCTGCTGCCACTGTGGGCTGGTGCTCCGGTGAGCCATTGTTGTTGTGGTTGATTGGTGTTCTGTTGTTCTTCCTCCCCTTTTCTGCATGTTGTTGATTCATTTCAAAAGGAAACCCAATTCTAGTTTCAAGAAGTATAATTTAAGTCATCATCTTCCTCTTCTTTATTGCAAGATCTCAAATTCTAGTTCTAATGAATTTTATTGGACTGATTTCATTAATAGTTTCACTTCTTATTATTGCTTAGCCAAATCAGCTACGATAGGAGTTTATTAAAATTAAAGATTGAACCTTTCCTTCTTATTTAATGGATTGGAGCTTATAGTATATTATTGATCCTTCTTAAAGTTAAATTATAAAATCTGATTGTTTATAATCATGTTGTTTGATAATATCCTCTATGAATTAGAATGAGGTTGATTAGAGTTAGAGATTGATACAAGTGAATTGGATTAGTAGAAGGCTTGCATATAAGGGTAGAAGCCAAATCTTTCTTAAGCTCATATGCCATGATATGCATATCACGACAACTCTAAAACAACCATGCTCTGATACCACCTGTAACAGCCCGCACTTCTGAGCTGCTAGCTAATCACACTTAACATTCATAAACCTCATTTATCATTAATAAACCTCATATACATTATCTTGCAGCAGAAACATAACCTTACAAATCGATCATGGACCTGTGGGTTAGGGGCCCACAACAACCAACCAAAATATAAATACAATTACATGAAACGATCAAACCGAATCTCTGAAATAATACAATAATACGCTACAAGAATTTCTCTCTTAATTAACCCATATAATATTCATTATAGCTCAAATGAGAATCATCTCCATCATTACACCTATTATCCTCTAACTTGACTCGAACCAGCTTCTAACATTTCCTGCAAAAATCACTATCACGAACTCTGCCCCCACCAGGACAGGTTCCAAGAACAACATCAGCAAAACTGAGTACCTACTGTCCAACCAAAGAATCTTTTTGGTGGCTTAAAACGTATTTACAGATTTTAAGTTTATCTTACCAGACATTGAAAGCAAGAAACAGAAACGTCATAAATGAAAGAATCATATAACAAAATACTTAAACACAATTTACAATGTTACTTGTTTAAAATAATAATGTGAATTAATACCTCGCAAAATAAATAATATATATACTTTCATTTCGAGGAATCTATATGATCTCCCAAATCTTGTCATATTATCAGATATAGCATAGAGCTGATCAACATCAGCCCGGCCCGACCCGGCCAGGTTTTTGGGCGGGCTTGGGTAGTTTTTTTCGGCCCGCAGGCGGCCCGGCCGGTTTTTTTTTTTTGGGCGGGCTTTGGACAAGGCAAAAAAGACATTTTAGGCTAATTTTTTGGCCCGGCCCGAAATAACGGGCTTTGGGCACAATTTTTTGGCCCGGATTTGGGCCCGGCCCGGCCAATGAGCAATTTTTTTTTGGCTCGGCCCAGCCCGAACCCGGCCCGGCCCGGCCCATGATCACCTCTAATATAGCAGTATGTCCCACTTCTGTGTTTCAAAAGGAATAACCTCTAATCCAAATATGTGCAACATAGCTAATTCTTTTCATAAATTCCTAACGAGTTTCTTAGTAATTTATTCTCTTTTTGGCACATATATTTCATAACCTGGGTGAGTAAAATATCACTCCGAAAAATAAGTTTAAAATAACTTTTCACGAAACCACTTGCATATTAAAATACATATTCTATTTTCTTTCAGAAATCATATTATATATACTGGGGAAGAGAACACGAATAGAGTTGCCATTCTGGCGAATTCTCTAGACTTCTACAAGGGACGTCTCCCTCTTCCATTATGTACTGCTTGCAAGATTTTTCAGGACATGTCCCCAGAATACTATGTACGAAATGTACAGAATACAAAATGTTGTTCATCACTGCTCTAGCAGCTTCTTCCCCTCACAAAAACATAATTTATAATTCGATATTTTTCTAAAACTCAATTCATACTTCTGGAGTTAAATATATCAAAATCTCATAAAAGAATCGCATCAGAGTATTTCATATACAAATTCAAATTGTTTGGTATACACAGTGTACTAGAGTTTCCGAAATCATAAATCAACTTCTTATAAAATCAATTTGACAAAAATTACTTATAGACAGACTTTAAAAGAAATATAGTTCAATTCTATAAGTTTATTATAATAAGTCCAAATATAACTTACTACTCAGAATCCCAAAAGATTTATTGCTAGCTCCAATAGTTATCATAAAACTCCAAGTATATAACTACATTTTCCTTGGTTTATAAATGGTAGTGCACTTATTATCTGCAAAATAGTAGTTTACTTTGAAATCTCTAACCTCAACCTTTTCATGACCAATGTCTTCTCAGACTTACAAACTCATATTAGGATATATTCTGAAATCTTGTATTACACCTAGAGCTTTCAACTCAAATCCATATTCCTCAAGCTTGGTAATTTAAGATACAATGTCACTCGCATTTCGAGATTCATATTTGAAACTCAACTCAATATTTACTTTTCTAACATAATATGTACTCAGGTTCTCTCAATAACTTGTGTGAATTAAACTCTTTATAGTTTCACACGCTTAGAACTATATATACCTGAATAAGCTTATCTTCATCACTTATTTGAAGTATACTTAATCGCTCAATTTCGAAAGATAGTATTTATACATATTGACAAATATATCCAAAATTCTCTCTTAATCTTCATAACCAAATATTCATAACTGTTTCCATTAAATTGAAACACGAGCCATTAACCGACTCAGCTCAATATCCATAAAATAGACCAAGTATGTCATGGATAAATATCCTACGTAACTTTATATTTGTCCACGATATTTAAATACCAATAATACTTCAATGTATAATCATAATTACTGAACTCTTTATACAATCATAAACACGCGTAATAATTAACAAGAGAAATACAAATATCATATCACAGCTTTGTAACTTATATTAAAGTTTAAAATAATCAGAAAATACTTCCAGCAAATAACACAATAAGTCAATCGCCACAATCACATTTTCGTTCGTAAATCATGCGATTCACAAAACCATATAAAATACCAAATTATTGTTCAAAGGTGGTAGGACATGTGTGTACCTTTACATGATCTCCAAGAATCATAACTTGCTCACCAGCTTAGCTTGGATAATTTATATAACCATAGCAATTCTCCAATATTCACCTCACAACAATAACATCAACAATTAACAACCATTCTCACTATAATTTTAGATAAACAAATTAACTTGCTCATACTTCTAATTTCTTCCATAAACTAACCACAACTAGGGGTGTTCGCGGTTTGGGATGTAACCCAACCCAAACCGCAAATATACGGTTTGACATTTTCCCAACCCAAATCGCACCGCACTTTTGCCCAAACCAAACCGCACAAAACGGTTTGGTGTGGTTTGGTTTGCGGTTTAACCATTTTTTCCTCCGCGACATTAATTTTGTAATATAAGAGTAAAAAAAATTGTTAATAAATATAAAGAGTCCAAATAAGTATGAAGTTGACTTCATAATTAAACATAAATAATAATTTATCAAAAGTGTCCAAGTTCTTTACCTCAAACTTCTTTTTTCAGTTGTATACTTGTATGCAACCTTGTCAAGTATATTTAAAAAAAATCAAAATCGATAATTTTTTTTTAAAATCATATATAATTGGGGTTTACGGTGCGGTTTCGGTTTACAAAAATTAAAAACCAACCCAAACCGCAGTTTGCGGTTTGCTTGAAATCATAACCCAAACCGCAATTTTGAAACTGCAAACCAACCCAAATCGTGAAAAAATGGTTTGGGTTGCGGTTTGGTGCGGTCCAGACCGCACTCTGAACAGCCCTAACCAGCACCCAGTCTTCAGTCAACGCATACCACCAAATCTTGCTGCCTGATTTGCTCCATCATCGTCATTCATCATCGGTAGAGATCAATCTTCACGGTTGATATCAATTTCAAGTTTTCAACCCAATTTCTTTTGCTATGCAACTTTCTGGCCATGGATTTTGCTCCAATAAATCACAACCCTTGATTTCTTTAATGAGCTTTGTAGCACGTTTTCTTGGAGCGCTTGCTCTGAGGTTGCTCATGACTCGCTCAAAACATTATGGAACTTTTCTGTTTAGCGTGAATGAGAACGGACCACCTGCTCCGTTGTAGGCGAGGGAGCCGCCCGCTCTTCTTGGCCGGGACAAGATGATGCTGGGTGCCGGGGTGGAGGCAAGCAGGTGTAGGAGTGGAGGTGGCGCTTGGTAAGCGCCCGGTGGTGCCGACGCATGGTGGTGGTGATGTATTGTGGTCTAGTTGGTGTGGTGTAGGATATGTCTTGTATGATAATTCCAAATCTCACATGCTCACCTACGAGGGGAGGCACGAGAGGTAAAAGTAATCGATAAAAAACAAAAAACTAGTAGAAATAACTAATTAGTATAATTAAGCTATAAAATAGTAAAAGAAAGATAATAAATAATTAAAATATGAAAAAAAAACTAAAATGATTCCAATTAAGCACGAATTACTATCCTATGATATATGAATTATTACTTTTTTCCACCGTCTAGGACCTAAATCTTTTGTTTTCACCGATTGGACCTAGTTAGAGTCTGAGATGGAAAATGTTAACTCTGGTTAATTATGGACCCCAACAACTATTAATTTCCACTTCTCTGCTTCCATTCACGAACTTCATCCCCTCAAAAAAAAAAAAATCACGAACTTCATTGAAGGTCTTTCAAGCTCGTTTTTTTTATATAAAAAATACAAAGAATCATCAAGGTATGTATTATGGTCATCTATTTTTTGCTTATCATCATGAAATTCTCTTGTTTTAGTTTGTGGGTTTTAGTTAGGGTTTGGGAAGCGGTATTTTCATGCTATAACAGGGGGGAGCTTTATCGTCACTAAATTGTGGCTACCGAATTGTGTTTCTTTAGTGTTGATGTGTTTAGATAATGGTATACTTATGTTTTATAATATTTTTGATATGTCTTTTTATGAATAATTGTTGAATTTAAGTTAGGATTTGGAAAAGGTAATTTCATGCTATACCAAGGGAAGGTTTAGTTTGATTAAGAAATGAATGTTCATGCTATAATTATTGAATTATTATTTTTGGTTCCTTTTTATCATATGTGTTTTTGTTTATAAGATGAAGTAGTAGAGTGTAGTTATGGTACTACCACATATGCCGAGATGTTACAATTTCTCCCAAGATTTTGAAGACGATGAGATTTTAAGTGAATAAAATTGAGTAATACTGATATAGTGATATTATTGATAATTTTCACAAAAGTAGATCCTCATGAAAGTATTTCTTATTGTTTTGGAAATTATTTTCTTTGCAATCTTATGACTATCACAAAATATCTCATTGTTGTTCATGTTCAACTATACAAATTGTTGTTAGAGAAATGTTTGGAATTAAGGGGAATGTTGGATGCTATCCCAAGAATTTTATAACTCAGGTGATTTTTCGAGTTTTGGGTTTGTAGCACAACAATGGTGTTTTTTTGGATTTTGTAGTTGCAAAGCAAATGCTTGAAATTTTTTGGAGTTTGGCAAATGAAGTTGTTCCTCTGTCTTTTTTGGGTTTTATAGTTGAACAAAGATAATGTAATCAACTTTTGTTTTTTGAAGGGAATGTAATCAACTATTGATTGTTCCAAAAGCTTTCAACGGCTACTTTTTTTTATTATAAATATAATTATATTTTTTTATAGTGTAAATGTGCTCAGGTGGGTTAACTGGCCGGAATCTCAACCACGTGTCCCAAATAGTTAAAAAAAAGGTAATAGGTCCGAAGTGGTGAAAAAGGTGATAGTTTAGGGTTCATTTGTTTGTTTAACTCTGGAAAACGATTAAAAATAATTCAAAATAAGATCTATTTATACTATATTTAAAATTTTATATTAATGCAACGTAATTAACTATACTAATGTATTAAAGTAACAAACTACAATTAGAATTATAATTAGGGCTTCTCTACAAAACTTGTTCATGTTAGAATTAGAATATTCAAAGTTATTACATTATAACTTTAGTTGTTGTATGTCGGATAAAAATATGTTCAAACATGATATGTAAAAGTTGCAAAAGTCCAGATGATCTTCTCCACGAAAAGGATGGACATTTGCCCGAGTCCTAAATACTAGTATGATATATTATGTTGTGTCACACAAGAGACATACTGATTTGAATAATCATACAAATCTTCTTGAATACATAAGCGCAAGTTTTATTTTCTGAGGAACTCTTACAAATCCCCACACCAATACTTCATATGCAAATAGTACTTATATATACACTTGCAGGTAAAAAAATATTACTATTCCTTAACTATAATCAAACTTCACACAACATACAAAAATTGAAAATAATAGGTGAGCAGGGAGGCTAGTAACAGAAATTTTCAATTCCTCAATTGAATTTTCTTTTAGTAAAACCAGAGGAGCCAGAAAATGATATATTGAACGCAAAATTTAATGTACATATCCCTGCAATGATTCTTGTATTTCCTCCAATGTTCGTCCCTTTGTCTCTGGGACTAATATTGAGATAAACAGCAGAGCAAAAGCATTGATGCTCGTGTACAAGAAAAATGTGCCTGAAACACGAGGATGAGAAGAAGAAAGCGAGGCAGATGAGAATTGTGTAACTTATATCGATCAAAGTATGATTAAGAATATATACACAAAATATTCTCAACCAAAGTTCACGATAGTTATATAAGATCTTATTAGATTCGTCTAGTTGTATATTTTTCTAATATCAAATTTATTTTATAGTTTTTACTTATTATAATTAAAAATATTAATGTTTGAAATCATGCATGGGCAAGTGGAAAACATGAAATAGTGCAACTGTTTCTAAACGGTTTAAGTATCTTTTAAAATAATATCTTAACAAATCTTCTTAGGGATTCTCTGTCAAAAAATCACGAAATCCTACTAAAGAAAGATAAAGAATAGACAGCTTAGAGGTAAACATTGTAGTACATACCAGAGGAACTCCAATCCATTAAAAAGTTAATTGTGTAGGAGACAATCCAACTACTCAATGAATACACAACAACTGCTAAGGTTCCCGCAGCTCCTTTTACGTTCATTGGGAAAATCTGGAAAAATCATGTAAGTAAAAATGATTAGTCCATAACTTCTATTGCGCGTTCTGCTCAACTACAAAGTGCATTGTTATGAAGTATCATATATATCTATGTCTAATTTATGTATGCCTACCTCTGACATTATTATGAACGGTATCCCTCCCAGCCCAACCGGGAATGTCGCAGCAGAAATCTGTCATATAAATACATGCATGAGAAGAATGACACCATCAGTTCTTCTTCACTGTTAAACATACTTGCAGAAATTCGTAAACCAACATTAAAATGCATGGATCAGAGATCTCCGGAACATCATGAATAAACATTTACACTTCTCTTTCACATGAACCAGAGAAATAGGGGGAAAAGTTGGTGGGAGAGATGGAAAAGGTGCACGGGGTTAGAGAAGAGAAATTAATACTACATAAAGTAAGGAGATCATTTGAGGAATACAGTACAAAAATTATTGTGGGTCTTATATCTCAAGATAGGAACAAAATTTTAAGTAAATTTTTGTGAAACACACTAAAAGGATTGTAAGTAAAATATTACTTCCTCCATTCCATAATATAGTCTTCGCATTCTTTTTGGGTGTCCCAAAATATTGTGCTTATTTTCTTTTTTTATCAATTTGTTTGGACTAAATTATCCTTCATTTCTATATAAACTTTCCAAAACACCTCTACCTTTCTTCCAATATATATGCCCATATTTATTCTTTTTACACCATTCCAAGGAACATTTATTGCTTTTTCATTTTATTTTAAAGGAAAAATATAAAAAAAACTAGTTCCAAGACAAAAGTACCCAAAAACATTTACTTCAATATATGTTTTTGGGAAATCTTAAAACTCTTAACATTTTCCTTAATTCTCGTGAAAAATGAGAAGTGAACACTATATTATGGGAGGGAGGGAGTACGAAATAGAAGGAGTAATCATATTATAATGTACGAGATTATGATTAAGCATATACTTCATATATAATAGTACCATGAATTGTACATGTTCTAAAGAAAGATGGGTTATTCTGATGTATTAGTTGTACATAAGACCTGTGAAGACAATTAGGATGATTATCTAATAATCCCAGACATGTTCCAGAAAGCGAGTGAGAAGCATATGATTGACTAAGCCATAATCTTAATTTTTTAAGAGACTCATATATAATTTGACAAACAAATCTTGTGCTTTATGATGTCATCTAAATTACTAGAAAAAGTGACTTAGAGAGTTATCTTTGCCTTAAAGAAAGTATTGAATTACCAAAATGCCTATAAGGGCCAAATAGGGACTGAATTCTTTCATCAACCCATGTTCCTGCTCATAAGAAACAGCAAACATCAGAAAAAGAAGTTAACAAAACTTGTGAAGGTTTAGGAAAATATGTATATATATCATTAGGAAGTAAAAAGAAACCTTCATCATGAATGATAATGCCACTGAAAAGCAGGCTGTGAACATCCCAATGGCGGAATACTACAGAATTAACACAGAAAGACATGGCAAATATCAATTCTTTTGTTATATATGCTCAAAATTTTTAATAAAGTTGCTTGGATTATCAAAATCAGCTCACCAGCAAAAGTGGCCGTCTTCCAAAATGATCCATCAAGAATACACCTAGAATAGTGGGTGGAAGCTAAATGTAGAAATGTAAAAAGTACTCAGCTTTAGATGAATACTATTTCGAAATTCTTTGCTATAAGCCATGCAGCACGGAAACAGGTGGAGTTTCACGAATGGGGCTACCTTGGTTTCTAAACATTTTCGAGCTTCATTAGCACGAAAATGAAGAAACCTCGGGCCCTAGACAATTATTTTCCGTGCTTCATAGTTCATAGGTTCTTAATCTTCTAATATGAGTACCTGTGTAAGAGCCATTGCTACAGTCCCTATAGCTCCTGAAAATCCTACCAAAGATAATCATAAATATGTCAGTTTTTCCACATCTACTGCACTCAGTTTGCAAATTGCAAATAACAGCAACCATTAACTTAAAACTAACCAGCTGATTCAAAAATCGTAGCTGCGTAAAATATAATTCCATTTGCACCACAAAGTCCTGCTAGCGCCATCAGCCCAAGGCTTACCTATAACAGTATGCAGTTGTTTGTTCAAACATGAAAAAGGGACGATAACTTCAGTAGGTATGCAAATTCAAGGACTTACTGTGAGCGCATAAGAATACTTTTTCTGAAAAATATTATTGAATTTTTGATCTGAGATACTTGCAACAGATTGATTGTATTCCTGCAGGAAACGCAATATACAATTATCTTAGATTTTCATAAAACAAGCGGGTTTATAATCTATTCTAGGTAACAGACACTGTTAATTTAAGGTGTTTGTTACTTTGATTTCCGCTGCTTCATCAGATATATCCGCGTTCTCTCCCCTAAGACGTCTCAAAGCACCTTCGTAACCATTACTATCACTAGCCTCCACCTGCAAGATTTAGCAAGAACTATTGTTCAATTTCATGGAACATTGGTCTTACCAGTTTTTCAACCTCTTATACTTCCTCTGTTTAAAAAAAAACACTTGCAACCAAGTAGAATGACACGCAAATAAAGGAGAAAGTGAAAATTATGTGAAAGGTCAGATGACCTATTAAACCTCTTTTCCACTTTTTATCATGCATAATTAATTTGATGTAGCGTAACTTACCAACCACCTAGGAGATTCTGGAATGACAAATGAGCCTAAAAGTTGCAATAGACATGGCAATGCACCTGAAAAATAATATAAAGTAAAATCAATACAATACAATATGGAATTTGGAATGGTCAGATGACCTATTAAATTAAGCAACTTAATTAGGCCATATGAAGCCAGGGTTTCAATAAGGCTGATGGAACTTGGACCTTCTTTCAATCACCCTCCCTACCCATGTCGTAAGTAGGACTCTGGACTTCGACCCTCCTGTGGCTTCGGCCCCAAAAGATATTCTTGCTCCCGCATACTTAACCCACCAAGGCTTCTCCCTAGCCTTAGCTTATAAGGCCCAGCTCTCGGTTAATGACCCAATTGACTTAGGATGGGTTTGGAAGATAAAGACTAGCCCGAAAATCCAATTTTTCCTCTGGCTTACGTGCTTAGACCGCCTACCTCATAACCAGCTGTTGTTTGCACGACATGCAGGCCCCAATAACTCTTGTCCTAGATGCCAGCAGGACACTGAAGACTCCCATCACATATTCCGAACTTGTCCCGAATCCCAAAAAGTGTGGGACCTGGTCCCTACTCATACCCCACTAATAGATCAAACTATGTTAACTTGGATCCAGGGTAACTTAAAATCCAAATTGGAGTTCCGCCATGTACCATGGCCTATTGTCTTTCCGTTTCTTTGCTTTGAGATTTGGAAAAGTAGAAACCATAGGATTTTCAATCACATGGAAAAACCCCCTCACAAATGAGTGTATCATTTCTATGGCTTCGAAAAATGCTCGTGAGTTCATCCGAGCAAACCTGTCTACGAGAGAGAGTGCGGGGAGTGATGACCCAAAACTTAACCTCGTGGACCGACCCCCTCTTCTTGGGTAATGTTGAATGTCGACGCGGCGTTTAGAAGCCCTAACCGATTTCCGGAGTAGGAGGGGTAGTGAGAGACAGTGGGGGGTTGGATTATGGGATTCACAAAAACCACTTATGCAAGGGATGCTTTATTAGCCGAGCTCAAGGGCATCCACGAAGGCCTAGCCGTATCCCTCAATCTAGGTCATAGGAAATTGGTGTTGTTCTCCGATTGCAAAGTGGCCACAACTCTCCTTGACCAGGAAGTAACCCATACTAACATTTATACTAATATTCTATGGAAATGCAGGGAGTTAGGCGGGAAGTTTGATAGTTTCAAGATCGTCCATTGCAACCGAGCACTCAACAGGGATAGCGGATATGATGGCCAAACACTTGCAGCGAGGAATGAAGATATGGAGATTTGTAATAGAGTAGTTAGGCACTTCCCCACACCCCCTAATTACTGTATGGACACGTATCGAGCGGAATGTATTAGTACTTTGGGTAGGATTTGCTCCTTGGAGCTGTATGACTCAGTAAGTTAATTTAAATGCATCCCTTTTCACCAAAAAAAAAAAAAAATAAGGCTGATGCTTGATATAGATAACACTACAAGAAAGGTTGAATTTAACGACGGCTAAAAGCCGTCGGAAATATTAGGAAAACCGTCGGTGAAACATCAACGACCGCTAAACCGTCGTTAAAAGGCCGTCGGTGCAAGGGTGGTCGCTGAATTTAAAATCAACGACCGCTGAGCCGTCGGTGAGTAAAATACCGACGGCTTACTTGTAATCAGCGACCGTTGAAAAAAACCGACGCTGGCACCAAACCAACGACTGTCTTTAACAGTCGTTAAATCAACGACGGTGTGAAACCGTCGTTGATTTAGCGACAGTTTAAAACCGTCGGTAAATTCCCCAACGGTTTTAAACAGTCGTTGTATGGGCCACATCAACGTCTCGTTATAAACCGTCACTATTATGTAAAAGCCGTCGTTGAAGAGGAAGTCCTTGGGTCCATGGTATACCATGCAACGACCGCCTAGCCGTCGTTGATTTAATGTTTAGCCGTCGTTGTTTTTTTGAAATAATATTATTTAGAATATTTTTGTTGTTACCAATAATTAAACCTGTACCAAAGACACCGCATGCTTGTGGACCACACTAAAGCTGTTCCTCCGTCGCATTCAATTACAAAAATATGCAATTTTGATATATATTACAATTTGCATTGATACTTGTATAATTACATGAAATAGATTACAATTATGTACACAAAATAGATCCCGATGTCGGGAAATAAAGTAGAATTCTGTGTTTACAAAAAATATATATCGACAAAGCTGGAAACTAATAAGCTAGATGCCGAAAAATATAGACACTAAATGCATAAAAGTTAGTTACCAAGTTGCCGAAAGCAAAAACACTACACTGTCAAGGGTGTCCGTGTAGCACTACCGCCACCACCAAACCCCCGGGTCATCGTCCGGTCCGCGATGTGGAGGGGGGCTCAAGGTTGCAACTCGAGGACATGTGGCCGAAACTAGACATGTTCCTCATCATTTCCTCAACAATGGCCCGACTTGACGCTTCCACCCGTGCTGCGACCATTGCCTCCACCTCTTCCATCCGCGCAGCGACCTTTGCCTCCACTTCGCGCCTCAATCCGAGATAAAATGGACGGCTCATATGGTTGTCAAGAGCCGCTATCTCCTCGCCCCCGATGAAGAGTTGTAGTACAAATGATCTCCCCGACCCAACCCCGAACTTTTCCTCGGTTCCTCCCCCCCAACTGTCTCCCAATACAACAGATCGGGGTTCGGCCGTGACCCCCGAGTGGTACAATGATCCAAGCTTCTTCTTGTACGTCTCCCGCATTTGGTTAAATATACTCAAATTCAAGTAAAATAAAGTGGGTAAAAAGGCCTATATTGGCCTACATTTGGTTCTAACTTTCCTACTTTGTGTATTTTCAATCAAAACAACTTATAAATACACTAAACTAACTACATATATGATGTTTGAGGTGGTTATAACTTAAACTAGCATCAAATTACTCGTATTCATTCAATTTCAAGTAAAAAGGCCTAAAAAGGCCTATATTGGCCTACATTTGGTTCTAACTTTCCTACTTTGTGTATTTTCAATCAAAACAACTTATAAATACACTAAACTAACTACATATATGATGTTTGAGGTGGTTATAACTTAAACTAGCATCAAATTACTCGTATTCATTCAATTTCAAGTAAAAAGGCCTAAAAAGGCCTATATTGGCCTACATTTGGTTCTAACTTTCCTACTTTGTGTATTTTCAATCAAAACAACTTATAAATACACTAAACTAACTACATATATGATGTTTGAGGTGGTTATAACTTAAACAAGCATCAAAGTACTCGTATTCATTCAATTTCAAGTAAAAGGCCTAAAAAGGCCTATATTGGCCTACATTTGGTTCTAACTTTCCTACTTTGTGTATTTTCAATCAAAACAACTTATAAATACACTAAACTAACTACATATATGATGTTTGAGGTGGTTATAACTTAAACTAGCATCAAATTACTCGTATTCATTCAATTTCAAGTAAAAAGGCCTATATTGGCCTACATTTGGTTCTAACTTTCCTACTTTGTGTATTTTCAATCAAAACAACTTATAAATACACTAAACTAACTACATATATGATGTTTGAGGTGGTTATAACTTAAACAAGCATCAAAGTACTCGTATTCATTCAATTTCAAGTAAAAAGGCCTAAAAAGGCCTATATTGGCCTACATTTGGTTCTAACTTTCCTACTTTGTGTATTTTCAATCAAAACAACTTATAAATACACTAAACTAACTACATATATGATGTTTGAGGTGGTTATAACTTTAACTAGCATCAAATTACTCGTATTCATTCAATTTCAAGTAAAAAGGCCTAAAAAGGCCTATATTGGCCTACATTTGGTTCTAACTTTCCTACTTTGTGTATTTTCAATCAAAACAACTTATAAATACACTAAACTAACTACATATATGATGTTTGAGGTGGTTATAACTTAAACTAGCATCAAATTACTCGTATTCATTCAATTTCAAGTAAAAAGGCCTAAAAAGGCCTATATTGGCCTACATTTGGTTCTAACTTTCCTACTTTGTGTATTTTCAATCAAAACAACTTATAAATACACTAAACTAACTACATATATGATGTTTGAGGTGGTTATAACTTAAACTAGCATCAAATTACTCGTATTCATTCAATTTCTAGTAAAAAGGCCTAAAAAGGCCTATATTGGCCTACATTTGGTTCTAACTTTCCTACTTTGTGTATTTTCAATCAAAACAACTTATAAATACACTAAACTAACTACATATATGATGTTTGAGGTGGTTATAACTTAAACTAGCATCAAATTACTCGTATTCATTCAATTTCAAGTAAAAAGGCAAAAGGCCTATATTGGCCTACATTTGGTTCTAACTTTCCTACTTTGTGTATTTTCAATCAAAACAACTTATAAATACACTAAACTAACTACATATATGATGTTTGAGGTGGTTATAACTTAAACTAGCATCAAATTACTCGTATTCATTCAATTTCAAGTAAAAAGGCCTAAAAAGGCCTATATTGGCCTACATTTGGTTCTAACTTTCCTACTTTGTGTATTTTCAATCAAAACAACTTATAAATACACTAAACTAACTACATATATGATGTTTGAGGTGGTTATAACTTAAACTAGCATCAAATTACTCGTATTCATTCAATTTCAAGTAAAAAGGCCTAAAAAGGCCTATATTGGCCTACATTTGGTTCTAACTTTCCTACTTTGTGTATTTTCAATCAAAACAACTTATAAATACACTAAACTAACTACATATATGATGTTTGAGGTGGTTATAACTTAAACTAGCATCAAATTACTCGTATTCATTCAATTTCTAGTAAAAAGGCCTAAAAAGGCCTATATTGGCCTACATTTGGTTCTAACTTTCCTACTTTGTGTATTTTCAATCAAAACAACTTATAAATACACTAAACTAACTACATATATGATGTTTGAGGTGGTTATAACTTAAACTAGCATCAAATTACTCGTATTCATTCAATTTCAAGTAAAAAGGCCTAAAATGGCCTATATTAGCCTACATTTGGTTCTAACTTAAACTACCATCAAACTTTTCAATCATATTTGCCTATAAATATATGTTTAGAAGTATGTACCGAGATTTGCTTTGATTTCTTGTTTGCTGGAATTTCTCCTTTTCCAGGAACAGTCTTGAAATGAGTCTTCAAGAACAACTCGGGAGCAAAGAGGGAGTACTCCTCCTCTACTCTTTGCCCGTAGACATTGTTTAATTAACAAAGGCTTTATGGAACATATTCATGTAAATTACACTAAGTAGTAGATATGAAACATATTTACCATCTTCCTAGCATGCCGTGCCGCCGAAATAGAACCCCGAAAGTGTGACGGCTCAATTGGATTAGACAGGAGCCACCTCTTCTGCTTCTTCTTCGCCTGTTCGTATTTTTCCCGAAATGTTGGGTCTTCACTTCTCTTCTTCATGTCTTCGTATATCGTCTCCCCCAACCATTTTGGCCTTTCTTTGGCTTTCTTAACCACCCAAGATCGCAAGTCTCGCAGACGAGATGAAGCTTTTTTCTTGTAATCCTTCCTCACTAGGCCTTCTAACTCAGAGGCCATTCGTAAATACCCTTTAGTCAAACATTAAACAAAGATATTAATAAAGTAATATAATCAATTTCATTTTTCATAATTCGATTCATACATACCGTGAAAATGTTCCACCAATGCGTCTTTGTTGCATCATCGACCTCACCGTAATTGAACCATGGTTGTCGAAAATGGCCCCGGAAAATGTCGTGATGGACCCACTAACCTTGTTATCATCAAACCCGAATTGAAAACCAAACAAACACGTGAATTGTGAATATCATTGCATACAAATATCATGAAATGAAGGCTTACTAACTTACCACAATCCAAGAGGGCTTAAAACCTTTCTTGGTGCACGGTTCGAACCTTCACCTTCCTCCGTATGAGTCATCGGAGTCTCCGGTACGTGCTCACCAATGTCACGTGCCCGTGAATCATCTCCCCGTGTCTCCGACACAGGGTTCCCGCTTCCTTGTACAACTGGTGACCGAAAAAGCTCCTCTGAGTCAAAGTCCCACGACCTTGGCTTCCACCTAAGCCACCTCGACCTCCGCGGCCCTTAGGATTAGACATGATTACCTAAAATGCAAGAAAGTAGAAACGCGTAAGATACTTCTTTCAAGGGTAAAAAAAATTTTTCCCGCCCTCCCCCCTCCCCCTCCCCCCGCAGCCCCGCCGCCCTCCCCCCCCCCCCCTCGCCCTCCCCCTCCCCCTCCTCCCCTCCCCCCGCTCGCGCCCTCCCCTCCCCCCCCCCCCGCCGCCCTCCCCCCCCTCCCCTCCCCCGCAGCCCCCCGCCGCCCTCCCCCCCCTCCCCCCCGCCGCCCTCCCTCCCCCGCCCCCTCCCCCCCCCTCGCCCTCCCCCCTCCCCTCCCCCTCCCCCTCCTCTTCGCCCCTCCCCTCCTGCCCCCTCTCCTCCCGCCCCCCCCTCCCGCTCCCCTCCCCCCCCTGCTGGCCTCCCCCCTCCCTGGCCTCCCCCTCCCCCTTCCCCTCCTCGCCCCCCTCCCCCCCGCCTCCCTCCCCCCCCGCTGCCTCCCTCCCCCTCCCCCTCCCTCCCACTCCCCCGCTGCCCTCCTCCCCTCCCCTGCCCCCCTCCTCCCCCCCCCGCTCCCCTCCCCCTCCCCTCCCCCTCCCCCTGCTCCCCCGCCCCTCCCCTCCCCCCTCCCCCCTCCCCTCCCCTGCCCTCCCCCGCTCGCCCTCCCCCTCCCCCTCGCCCCTCGCTCCCCCTCCCCTCCTCCCCCTCCCCCTCCCCCCGCTCCCCCTCCCTCCCCTCCTGCCCTCCTCCCTCCCCCCGCCCTCCTCTCCTCCCCTCCCCCTGCCTCCCCTTCCCTCCTCGCCCTCCCCCCCCGCCGCTCCCCCCTCCTCCTCCCTCCCCCTCCCCTGGCCTCCCCCTCCTCCCCCCGCTGGCCTCCCCCCTCCTCCCCTCCCCCCGCTCGCCCTCCCCCAACCCCTCCTCCCCCCGCCCTCGCTGCCTCTCCTCCCTCCTCCCCCGCCCCGCCGCTCCCTCCCTCCTCCCCGCTCCCCGCCGCCTCCCTCCCTCCCCCTCCCCGCCCTCCCCCCCGCCCCCCCTCCCCTCCCTCCCTCGCCTCCCCCTCCCCCTCCTCCCTCGCACCCCTCCTCCCCGCTCCTCGCCCCTCCCCTCCCCTCGCCCCCCTCGCTCCTTTTAATGTTTTAGCTTTTTAATCCAAAAAACAAAGTCGGTAGGGTAGATTATGAAGTAGTCCTATATAAGTTATGTAATCAATGTTTTAGCTTTTTAATCCAAAAAACAAAAGAAGTTTGTGTCCCCCGTATAATAATTACTAGGTTTGAAGTGGGGAGAAAGCAAGGCAGAGGAAACATAAATATTAATGCAGAATGGATCATGTTACTCAACAACAAGAAGAAAAAACTATAGATGGAAATGTCATAACAAGTAATCTTCAACATTTCATTACAAAAGTCCTATATTTTTATTGAAATGTTGTCCTTAATACAAGCTATGATATACTCAAACAAATCAAAGTGAATTCCCATCCTCGCTTAGTTCATCATCACTATCGTCATCCCAAAACCATCATCGTCATCGCTATCATCCTCGCTTCTCCGGACTCGAAACTAGACTCTTCTTCATCATCACCCGATGGGGCTTCAAACAAAATTTCTTCGTCATCTCCTTCACCACACTCGACATCATTACCACCTTCATAATCGGGAATATCGTTTGGATCACAAAGCGTTGGAGTCCCAACACTTGTCTCCCGAAGGAAGTCGAAGTCAACCGGAGCATCAATCACGCACCTTGCCTTTGTCCTAAACACAGCCACCATTGAGCACGATCTCTTTTCAAGCTTGGGTACGGTGCGAAATATACTTGGCTAACCTGGTATGATAGCACAAAGGGATCAAACTTGGGGTATTTCTTGGTGTGGTTGACTTCAACTAGCTTGTATTGATCGATGTTCATTCCCCTCACATTGTCCATCCAATTGCACTTGAACAAAACAAAGGCTATATTGACTACGAGCACCTAAACTTCAATTCTATAACATCATCTAGAATCCCAAAGAAATCACTCCCACCGTCATTAGACACACACACTCCATAATTCATGGTGGATTTGTGGTTGCTTGATGCTTTTGTTTGGAAATTGTATCCATTAACATAGTATCTATTCCAAGTGCGAACTAATGTCGAAGGACCCATTGCCAAAGCAAACAATACATCATCATTGGGTTTGTCTTGAATAACCTATTGAAATTCATTCATATTGTTAATACATTAACATTTCTTTAATAACCTATTGAATAACCTATAGTCACACAAACTCACTTTCGATCTAAACCAATCAAGGTATTCTCGCTTCATGTTGCACCCACACATCTTCCCTACGTAGAGTAGGTCGAATTTGAAGAATGTGGTCCTCGAAATCCCTTACAAACATAACAATTGTTAATGTCTAAATTTAAAATGAAAGTTAAATTTATAAATAATATGATTAATAACAAGTGTTTTACTTCTCAAATTCTTGTAAGATGCCTGTATTTGCTAACACATATAGGTGTGCACGTTGTAGTTCCACTTCGCTTAAAAATCGTGTTCCTCCCGCATTAGACGGCCGACCACAATTAACCCCGAATAGCTCGGGACAGCTTTCGTCGAGCATCCTATCAAGTTCATCATTTACATTACGGCCTAAATCTCGTGTCTTAGTATCCACTCCTTGCTGAAAGTAGTTTGAACGTAAGTTTGCAATCTCTTCACACAAGTACGCATTACAAATAGAACCCTCCACACGAGCCTTGTTACCAATTTTGCGTTTCAAATGATTGAGGAACCTAAGAAGGTGGTTATAAAAAAGAGTTACACAATTGCGAACAACAATAAAAAAGGATATATGAAAATGAAGGATAAGGTACCTTTCAAAGGGATACATCCAACGGTATTGCACGGGACCACATAGCCTAGCTTCGCGTGGAAGGTGAACTGTAAGTGTTCCATGGAATTGAAGAATGATGGTGGGAAAATCTTTTCGAGTTTACAAAGGATCTCGCTATGTCCTTTTCCAACCTTTCCATGTCACTTACCGTGATGGTGGAGCAACACAAATCACGGAAAAAAAGGCTAATCTCGTGACAACTTTCCACACATGAACCGAAGCAACTCCTTTAATGCAATCGGCAATAATCTTTCCATGAAGACATGACAGTCATGGCTTTTCATACTCGTGCGGCTTACCGGATCGCATGTCCACACATCTTGTTAAGTCGGAAGCATAGCCATCGGGAAATTTCAAATCTCCGACCCAGCTTGCATAATACTTTCCTTTGGGACTTGTCCGAAGGCGAAAGGTGCTTTTGGTGGAGTTTCTTTTCCATTCGCATCCTTGGTGACATGAAGTTGAGGCCTTTTGCACAATTTAGCAATGTCTTTTCTAGATGCAACGGTGTCTGCTGTCTGCTTTTTTCACATCCATAACCGTGTGAATGAGTTGGTCGAAGAAGTTTTTCTCAATGTGCATGACGTCAAGGTTGTGACGAAGATGCAGATCTTTCCAAGATGGGAGCTCCCAAAGACAACTTTGTTTGAACCACCCATTTTTCAACTTTTTCAAAGCGTTAAGTGCATCTCGGTCCATCCGTAGCCTTTGGCAAGTCTTTAACACATGACCACAACTCTTCCCCGCATACATGATGTGTGGTGGAGACCCTTTTTCAACCTTATTTCGCAAAAAGCTACTTTGTTTTTACGAAAAGGATGATCTTCAGGAAGAAATTGACGGTGACAATCAAAACCAAGAAACTTTACCCCCATGCTCGAGCCAAAAAGCTTTGGATTTATCCATACAATAAGGACAAGCCTTCTTCCCAATGGAGACCAAATGATAGCATACCGTAAGGAAAATCATTTATTGTCCAAAGAATGGCGGCACGCATATTGAAATTTTGTTTCCTAGAAATATCATAAGTAGTTGCTCCAACATCCCATAATTGCTTCAATTCCTCGATTAAGGGTTGCATGTACACATCCAAGTTTCCCTTCGGATTTTTAGGACCAGGAACGAGCAACGAAAGGAACATGAAGGGTTTTTTCATGCACATCGATGGCGGCAAGTTGTACGGGGTTAAGATGACCGGCCAACATGAATATTGACCCCCAAACTTTCCATGTGGACCAAACCCATCGGTACACAAACCGAGCCGAACATTCCTAGGCTCAGATGCAAATTCACCAAATGATCCATCCAAATGCTTCCAAGCTTCACTATCGCTAGGGTGAGCCATTTTGTCTTCGACTCTTGGATTTTTGGCATGCCATGTCATTTCTTCAAAGAACGTTCTTTGTTGCATACAACCTCCGCAATCTCGGTGTGATTGGGAAATAAATCAAAACTTTCATTGGAACTAAAGACCCCTTAGAAGTCCTCTTGTATCCCTGCCGCTATCGCACACTCTACATCCGTCCAAGTGTGCATCGGTCTCCAAAACAAAGATACAACCTTTGGGGCAAGCATGAATCTTCTCGTGGGGAAGCTCTAATCCTCTCCAAGATCTTCTTCGTATCGTAAAATGTGTTACTCATGTTGTTGTTGCTAGGTATTGCTTCTTTCATTAATGAAGCAAAAGCATCAACACACCTATGTGGCAAATTGTACTCACACTTCAAAGATACGATTCTAGATGCCATTTCCAACACGCACATGGAGCTCCCATCGTACAACGGTTCCTCGAAGCCTTTAATAGGTCAAGAAACACCTTTGCTTGAGGATTAGGCTCCTCCTCCATTCCACTAGGCTCTTCAACAAGTGGACGGTTCCGGGTTATTCCCAAGAGCATCGAAAACCATTTCACGGTACGGATTAGATAGCTCTTCTCGGGGCTGAGGTAACTCTTCACCATGAGAATACCAACCGTAGTAATCGTGTATAAAGCCCTTGCTATACAAATGCACTTTAACCGTGTCCTGCGTCATGCATACGTCCTGTTTCTTGCATTTCGGACACGGACACCTAACTTCATCCTTACCTGGGGTTTCGGGATTGACTTTGCAAAAATCAATGAATTCATCAACCCCCTCAAGAACTCGGGCCTCAAGTTACGCACATTGTCATATCTATCATACATCCACCAACGCTCCTTCCGTTTCATGGTGACCAATTCTACAATTCTAAACCATTTCAATGACAATACTCATTAACAACCAACATACGTACAATTAAAACATATTTGTGAAATACATATAGGGCCTAAAATGATGTCCAAAGGTCCTTATCACTCCAACCTAACCCATTCTTCGACGTCTAACCCCACTAGTGAATGTATGCCAATTATTCGCTTCTACGTAAATTCCGGCAAAGATTTCCATGAGTTCTCCAAGTACACAATGTCGCCTTCGTAAAAGCTTACATATGTACCCGCAGAACAACATAGAGAAACAACATCACCGGAAATTACATAGAATAGAACAAAAGGCATACATTCACCACCTAAGTGAGGTCAAACGTCGAAGAACAAGTCCCCAATCGGGGACTATTCAAGATATACTCCTAATGAGTATACCTTGAACGGGTATCTAGGCACATGATGATGCAAACATATTTATGTAAACACTTAACTTTAATTTATAACCTCATCCAAACTATTTCCACGAAAACAAATATGTCAAAAACAATATAAACAATTTAAATAGTGTAAACTAGATAAAGGAATGTGCAATAACTAAATTATTGTCATAATTATATAGTTTTTAACTTTTATAACCTTTAATAAACGAACCACTATAAAAAACTATTGTGATAATTATATAGTAACTTAAACTTATACAATTAAAGTAACTTAATCTTCAAAGTAATATAAACTAAAAAATTATATAGTTTTTAACATTCTCTAAACAAACGTTTTTTTAATACATTATATTTCATGATGAAAAACTTACACAAAAATTAAAATTTATAATTTACATGAACGAAAACAATATAAATTGAAGACAAAATATGGTAAAAAATTGCTACTAACCTTACAATTAAGCCAAAGAGAAACACCAAAGTGCTACGTAATCCTACATCATGTAGAAAATCAATTATTCAACGGCACCTTTAAGCGTCAATTTCTACTAAACGAGCAACTCCAATAATAAGTAACTAAAATGAACTATGAACTTTGATTAAAGAAATCACTAAAATCTTTGATTAAGCGTCAATTTCTACTAAACGAGCAACACCAAATCACTAAAATCCGACTATGAAATTATATGAAAAAATAATAAGTAGTATGAACTTTGATTAAAGAAATGATTTAATATAAGATCAAACACTTAAATGAAGAAATATACATAAAATAAAGCAAGACTAACAAAATGTGAGTAAAAAACTGACAAAAACAAGATTCGATTTTTTAGGACAAATAACAAGAATTAGCAAAAACCAAATTTTCTGGGTTTAGTTTCATGAGTACACAAATTATTAAAAAAAAAAAAAAAAGATATTGGCACTGCTTACCACCGGCGAAATGTAGGTCCGGCAAGAGTCGATGCAACTTCGTTGCCCAAGGTCGTCGCCTGAAGTTCACTTCTCTCACGAGTAACGAAACCCAATTGTTAGGGTTCATGAGTACAAAAATTTTAAAAAAAAGGAGAAATTAAAGCTTACCGCCGGCGAAGTGAGGTGGAGGTGGGTTTCGTCGCTGCCGGTGGCTGGAGGAAGGAGGAAAGGCAGGTGGAGGTGGTTCCGTCGCTGCTGTGCTCGCCCAAGGTCTTTCCCTCCTTTTTTTTTTTGTTGAAACTAAAACCCGATGAAACACCAGATTCAATTAAACCCCCCACCCTTCGACAATCAACGACCGTCTATAACCGTCGCCCAAGAAAAAAAACATTCTGCTTTAAGTCCGCAAATAAAACGACCGCTTATAGCCGTCGTTACTAATCAACGACAGCTAAACCGTCGTTATATGATATAAAAGCAGACGGTAATCAACGACGGCTTAAAGCCGTCGCTTAATGTGGATTTACCGACGGTTTTAATTGCCGTCGCTGATAGGCCATCGTTATTTTGTGATTTTCTTGTAGTGAACACGCCTGCAGCAGTGGCGCACAAAGGGGAATTGTGATTATGGAGGTGTAGTGACGTTTCTTGTCGAAGAAGAAAGCGTTACTTAAAGAAGAAGAAAGAAAACTTGAGAGGAAGAAAAAACAAAACTCACGTGGAAGAGAAAATAAATGGCCGGCTGTTTGTGTGAGGAGAGAGAAAATAATTTTTTTTGTGTGTGGTAAAATAATTAGGTCTAAGGTATTTATAAAGAGGCTTTTCCTTTTGGGCTTAGGAAAAGGAGATTGGGTTCAAATAAAGTTTGATGATGAATAGGATAAATAAATTAGAACTTCTATCATCAATATAACTCCTTTTTCCTAATCTACTTAAAATTGGGTTCCCCAAGTCCACTTAGACTTCTTTTCCAAATCAAATTAGTATTTCAAACATTTATCAAAGCATGCCTAAATAAAATATTTTTAACTTTCTTAAATCCTTAAAATAATTTCAATTCATTTGACTTTTAAAATAGTCAACCTTCTTTAAATAATCAAATCATTTAAAACTAAAATATAAATATATAAATGCTAAAATATATTTATAAAACCCTTTAAAATTATGGGGGATTACAGATGAGAAATGGAAGAAGAGTAGAGAGGGAAGAGAGAGAGGGGCTTTTGAGAGAGGGAAGAGAGATAGAGAAGGGCTTTTGAGAGAGGGAAGAGGAAGGAGATAGGGTTATTTGAGAGAGGAGAAGGTGAAGCCTGTTTGAGAGGGAGTTAAGGTTTGAATAGGGTTTAAATGGGGAGGAGATGGAGGGGCTTCGCAAAATTGGGTCTTTCATCAATTTTGGGTTGATCCGTGATTTAAAGTTTGTGGGCTCAGCGCTACACCTAACTGATCCAGGCTATTGAACCAGATCAGTTAAAATACCCATTTTTTTTGCGCGCAAAAACAATGACGAAACTGATCCTGTTTAGGATCCGACCGAACCAGTATTTTCTACTAAAGTTGGTATGTTTCATATCATTTTGGAACTGTTTCATGTCATTCTTAAATCTATTTTATGTCATTGTTGGTATGTTTTATAATATATTGAGTTCTATTACATGTCATTTTGAAACTATTCCATGTTATTTATGATCTTTTTATTATGTCATTTTTGTAACACCCGACCCATACGGGGTCGAGTCTACCGTCACAAATGCACATCCAAGGCCAACAACTGTCCTCAATAACCAATTAACACAAATTATTCTACGCATTTTATCCTCTCTCATGCGCACCTCAACAAACTTCACGGGAGGTCACCTATCCCTGGACTACTCCCAGTCAATCACGCTTAACTGTGGAGTAACTAAGGAAATGAACTTCCTAAAAGAAAGATGCATTTTGTTGGAATGAGTAGCCTGCTAAATCCCTTTAAAGTAATCATGACGGGTATTACATAATTTGTAACACCCGACCTATACGGAGTCGAGTATAATGTCATCAATGTGCATCCAGGGACTACAATTGTCCTCAATAACCAACACAAGTTCTTCCTACGCATTTTGTCCTCACTTATGCGCTCCCTAGGAAACTTCCCAAGAGGTCACCCATCCTTAAACTACTCCCAGCCAAACACGCTTAACTGTGGAGTAACCAAGGAAATGAGCATCCTAAAAGAAATATGCATCTTGTTGGAATGAATAGCCACCTAAATTCCATTAAAGCAATCATGACAGGTATTACACACACACTCACTTGAGAACAGCAGAGCCCTCGTTGCTCCTGAGGACTCCACATATTCGGCCACAACGACTTGTGGGTCACCCAGCCTGGAAACTAATCAAATATTCGACCGCAGCCAGTGATATAGCCCCAGAATCCTCCCCCACCAGACGACTAACCTTGGATTAATTATCCACACGATCAACACGCGATCGCAGGGTTGCTATGATACCATTTGTAACACCCAACCCATACTGAGTAGAGTATAATGTCACCAATGCTCATCCAGGGCCAACAACAATCCTCAATAACCAACACAAGTTCTTTCGGCGCATTTTATCCTTACTCATGCGCACCTTAAGAAACTTCCCAGGAGGTCACCCATCCCTAGACTACTCCCAACCAAACACGCTTAACTGTAGAGTAACCAAGGAAATGAGCTCCCTAAAAGAAAAATGCATCTTGTTGGAATGAATAGCATGCTAAATGCCTTTAAAACAATCATGACGAGTATTACAATTTTAGTTTCATTTGATTGTCATTTTGTCATTTATTTTCATATCATTTATGATCTGTTTCATATAATTATGAATTATGTTAAATTATTAATTGAAAATGATGTGTTTTTACAACCATCATTGTCTCTCTCTTCTCTCTCTCTCAATATATTCCAAATGTATTATATTATATTGATGAACAGTATGCCCTATAAGTAAGTTTACCCGATCATGATAATCACTCGGTTCTTATGAAAGTTCATTACTTTGTCGCTCACAACTATTGAGATTTTGAGCATGTTAACAAAAACAAAAAAGTTGAGGAGAGAGAGCGAGACAAAGAGATTATCAATAAAGGCTCAAAATATGCTTCAACTTTCCCTTCGTTCTTCAAGCTTCTCCAATCTCCATAGTTCATCTTGTTCTTCTCATAATTTATGTGTTTCTCTATGATTTAGATCTCACATTTTTTGTTTTTGTGATTGTGATTTCAGCGAGAATGAAAAATCTTGATTCATCAACCTCGTTGCCCTATACTTGAGGTATGGAACCGAACGGAAAATCTGTTGGATTTCGCTTTAACAGTGTCGCACGATGAAAACCTTCAACCTTGGCTTTAATGGAGGCGTCATTACTCATTACCATTGCCAAATAAGGTGGCCGAAGGAGAAAGGAGGAAGGTCATGGGTTGGGGATTTCACACGTGTGAATGGGTCGTTACACCATCAATTATAGTGCAACAATTACACCAAAAAAATTTCTATAAAAAGATACATAAGTACTAAAATGTATCAGCATTGAGTAGTTGATTGACTCGGCAATAAAATTTGACATAATCAATTCTATCAAAACATATTCAAACCTAAACTAACTCATCCAAAAACAAGATAACTCGTAATCGACTATTAGTCAATCCTAGCAAGAATCAAACTTAACATTGATACAAGTTTAACAATTACCGAACTCAATACTCATTTTAACTCTAAAACAACCCAATCTAAACACGGTCTCGACCCAAAAAAACCAACTTATAATTCACTCGACTCGTTCAAAACTCGCCTAGGCCGAACCGGGTGGGCAGGTTGCCGCTTTTAGACTCTGGATGGTAACACTACTAGTTACTACCAAACCAACTCAGAAAAGCTGTCGGAGAGAGAAGAGAGGAAGCGTGAGCTAGTGAATGCGACACATCAAACAATCATACTATCAAACAACTTCTACAGTTCTATATAAACATTCGCGATTTCTGCAACTTTCTCTCTCCTCCCAATTCATCACTCTCAGCTTGTCGTCTCACTGCAAAACTCCCGCACTTCCTTCATTCTTTCATTCCGAAGATAAATCCATGGCGTCTTTCATTGACCTTGAAGATTCGCCTATGTTTCACAAGCAGGTTTGAACCTTTCTAATTTTACTCTCTAATTATTGTTTGATTTGAAAATTTCGCACTTTTTTGTTTCTTTTTTCGATCGATCTGAAGTTTTCGGAATATGAATGTCACGTTTCTAATTTGAGTTCAAGATCATTAGCGAAATGCCTTTATTTATTAGCGACATTATTGAATTAACAGATTTATGTGAATTTTTGGTGGCATTTGAATCGAATGGAGATATTGTAGTGACTTTGTGTGAATGATGATGATGTGGTAGTTGTTTATTTTGAGTGATTGGCTATACTATGCACCTACATTTTCGATGTTGTTCGGGAATTTGGTTGATCAGATGCTGTGATGGATTACTTGGTGTTGATGATGTTGTTCCAAGACACACTTTTGACCTATCTTTGGTTGCGCATTAATAAAAAGTTGATATTATGGAAATACATCTTGGAAAGAATCGAACAAAATGTCGGAATTCAGATGATTATAATTTGTTGTATACTGATGAAAAAATACAGTCGAAATTAATGGAATTTGACCAGGTAAAAAGCAAATGTTGCTACAAATGTTTGATATTGATCAGTTTTAGGTTTGGAAGGATGTAAGTATTAGGGTGATGGGAATGCTTGACTTTGGAAGAGTTGTTTTGGCTATTTGTTACATTTAGAATTCAAAAATATTCCTTTGGACATCGTGTCATTATACTTAATCTTTCTATGTTTTTCGGGCAAGCAAGAGATATAATTGTTGTAGAAAGAATGATCTGTTTGATATGAACACCTCTCTGTCGAGTTCTTTAGGCTGATTATGCTTTTGTTGAGCAGGTTTCTTCACTGGAACAGACGACAGATGAATTAAAGGATCGTTGTCAGATACTTTATAAAGGATGCCACAAATTTCTGTGAGCACTCTGACAAAATTATCTTTTTAGTAATATTTACTATGCAATATCCTCCCAGTTACAATTTTATGACAATATGACCTGTGACACCTGTCTTGAACAATAGTACTCCCTCCGTCCTCCAATATTTTCCCTTTTCTTTTTTTCCACTTTTGCGAATGCACGTTTTGTATCTTTAATATATGTAATTACATATTAGTAAAAATTATAATAAGTTTGATTTTTGTAATGTACTCGATGAGATGAATCAAACAATACTCCACATGTTTTTTCTTATATATTGGAACTTTTTTGGAAGATTTTCTTTACTCATGAATAGCGCCAAAAGTGGAAACGAGAAGTCTATTTTGGGATTTAGGGAGTATATTACAAGTGAAGGTTAATTTAAGAAAGTAGTTTATCTTATATATATGTAAAGTTTTAAGGATTATGGTGCCAAGAGTTGTCACATTTCTAATTAATTATTGCAAGGTTTTGACAAATACTCCCTCCGTCTTTAAGTATTTAGAAGCGGAGAAATAATGCAGTGGGGACCACAATTTTATGGGAACATGATAAATATTTGACAGTTATAGGTAGGAAAATTACAAAAATAAAAGGGGAATATTAATACCTTTTTGTGGGTCGTGGCTACCAAATAAAGAAATATAGCAAGTAAAAAGAGATTTTCATGTATGGAAAATATAGCAAGTAAAAGAAGACGGATGGAGTATATTGGGCTTGGTAGTGGGCAATGTTGAAAATTTAACTCAGTGCATGTATATGAGGGGGATAGAGTTTAGATGCCACTTCTATCGATGAGGAGTTGGCTGAGATACTTGGCATTGTAGTAGGAAGGGATGTTGACTGCATCCCCTTGGAGAAGCCTATAATTGAGTTGGTTAGGATTTCTTGATCATGTGGTGGACAATTAAGTCTGTATTTCAAGGGTGTGTTGGTACTTGGTAGTTAATCGATTTTAGGCTTTACCTGCTAAAGTTAATGGCTAACTGAAGCCTCTTTGGCTCTTTTGGACTTTGGAGTGTTAATTTATGGAACTTGCTTTTCCTTTCTCTTTTCTCTCTTCGATTAGAGACTTTATTTGCAAAAACAAACAAATATACAACAATAGCGCACCAGAAGTTTTCTTGTTTTTAGTAGTAAGAACTGTGCTAACTAAACATCATTACCACTTCCTTACCAAGGACATGTTACTGGACACCATATAAGACTTGGGGTGTTTTATGACTATATCCCATCGGATAATATCTTTTTTTCTGTCGTTACTAAAAGAATTTTTGGTTGGGAAAAACATTTTGTAGTAAAAGTCTTTTCCCATTTTCCTTTTTGTGGTTTCCATTGGATGGCAAATAGTATTTTCAAGGGTGGAAACCTTCGTATGTCCTTCCTCTCCTCACTAATTCCATATTCTTTTTTTCTCAAACTTTTCTTGCAATGAACCACACAAGGGGAAAAAATATACAATTATGTCTTCCTTGGAAAACCTTTCATTGAAGTTCATTTTCCATTGAAAGTTTTTCTTGTAACCAAAAGAAGCTTAAGTGAGAAATCTCTCGTGATTTTTACCACTTTAAGGAATCATAATATGAAAAAAAATTGCAGAAAGATATAGACAAGATTGGATATTGGTCACACATCGCTAAAAAATGTAATTTTTCTTTAACCTTTCAAATATGAATCCTATTACTTATTCCCAAATGTGCTCACATGTAGGATATATGTCCAATGGGACACCTCGTAGGTAAGAGAATGCTTTAATTCACATTATCAGTAATGGATCAGGGACATCATGTGGATATGTAGCAGTCAATGCCAACAAATTCACGTGATTAACTACTGTAGCAAACCGCAAATAGGCTTCTATACAGAACAATTTACACGTAACGAGCGAGGGAATGTCTAGTAACTTAACTTTTTTTTGATAATCGTACTTCTCTTGGTCTCTTTATTATGTGGGACTTATCCCATTTAAAGTTGTTATGCCTTTGTTGCAAGCTCATGTAGTATGGTATCAAGACCTAACTCGTAAGCAATGTAAAAAACTCTATAGTCTATACTTCCAGCTTGGTGAATTTTTTATACCATATATGACTCCTTATTACCTTAATCCCCTCAGAGTCTCAGACCCTGTCCTCACTCATGTGCTTCTTTGGAACCCAGTAAATACCTTTTTTTTATTTTCATCTCTTTTTGATTTTTTTTGGTTTTTTTGTCCTCCCCGATGTGCGTTCTTTCCATCTTGAAGTAATTCTTTCAGTATAGAACCCTATAAAATTAGATGTGCACTAGATGATCTTATGAAGTTGAACATTAAATATTACCTTTCCACACATGGCATGTGCCCCCCCCTCTTTCCCTCTTGGGTAATTCTGTTGGAGTGTAACTAATTAAGAACTACATCAACAAGGCAGTGACATGAAAAATCAGCATAAGAACTTGTATCTGAAAATCTAAAATTGCCTGACACTTGACAGTTGACACTGCAGGGCTGGCCTTACAGAAGCTTATAATGGGGACACCACCTTCGCTGATGCTTTAGAATCTTTTGGAGGACAGGAAGATCCTTTGAGTCTATCAGTAGGAGGTAGGCTGTGCTTCCTCAGATTTCCATATGATTTTCATTGAAATTACACCCATATGTAGATTTAGTTGTTGGACGAGCTCAGTTATGGCTGCTGACTTGTTCATACTTTATGCATTCATATTCTTATTATTTACTTCTATTATGTTTCCTTGCTCTTTTCTCTCTCTTTCTAACTCTCTTTCTCTCTCTCTCTCTCTCTCTCTCCCACTCTCTCTTAGGTTGGAGGTAGTTAAATTGTTGCCTGGTTGGGTTGGGCTTAGGGGGTGATTTGGCTTATTTTCTGAGGGAACTATCTCATGTGTAGGAGCGCTTCAAAGTTATTGATGCAAAGATGAAGTCTAACTCTTGTGTATGATTGAAAGTTATAAAAAGACTTATTCTGGAAATATATATTTAGATGAATCTAACAAGATCCTACTCGACTATGTTATACTTCCGTATAAGTAATTCAAACTGGTCAAATAGAGTATGTGGATAGTATCAAAAGTCAAAATGGTCAGTACATAAGTGCTTGCTAACTTCACTTGCTAATGCTAACAAAAAAAGAATCTCCTCTCTAAAACTTGCTAGCTTACTTGAACTCACCCCATTCCCTTCAGTCTGAGAAGATTTATACTTGGATTTTGTGGAAGGTCTTTCAAAATCTCATGGGCTAGACACCATCTTGGCTTTGGTAAACTGATTCACTAATAATGTCCATTTCCTAATCTTGAATCACCGTCTCTCAGCTCATACAGTAGCGCAACTCTTCACAAAATTAGTAGTCAGATACTCAGATTACATAGCTTTCCTCCCTCAATTGTCTTTGATAGGGTCAAAGTCTTCATGTATAATTTAGAAAGGACTTTTGAAGCTTTGGGACAACCTCCCTCAACAGAAGCACTTCTATCACCCTGAATCACATGGGCAGACACAAGTAAAAAAGAGTATGGAAGCCTACCTTAAGTGTTTCATATTAGTGGCAAGACAAAGATGTGGGCCTCCTGGTTACCTTGGGCAGAATATTGGTACAATACTTCCCATCACAATGCTATTGCTTGCACTCCTTTCAAGGCTCTCTATGGGAGAGACCCCTTACACTCGTTGAATTTCAAAAGGGTAGTACTTTGTTTCCTACTTGAAAGAGCAGTACTGGAAATCGATGCTATCTTAGACAATCTTGAGGCCAGCTGTTTAAGGCCCTTCAACACGGAATATGCTAAAAGGAGGGCGGCTACTTTTGCAGTAGGGTATTAGTTGTATCTCACTCTTCAACGATCTCTTGCAAGGAGGCTCAATGGGAAACTATTTGCTAGATTTTATAAGTCTTCTGAAGTCATCTAAAGAGTACCTTTAGTTGCCTACAAATTGTTTAAGCAAGGTCAAATCATCCAAGCAAACAGCCAATTCAAATAGCTCGTCAAACCAGTGTCACGCAATTCACAGTTCCCTCCAGAATGCGGAACAGATTCGGGAACAGAATCTGGGTTTTAGGGTATTGATTTTAGAAAAGCCCCCCTCCCCCCCCTTTTCCTATGCGAATTGCAAATTGGAACTGGTGAACCGATTCGCAGACTCCGGGGTCAGGTGGGCGAATTATGTGACTTTGGATCAAACCAGCAAAGTAAAATAGCCAGCAGCTAATAATTCAATGTGTTGGAAAACCTGAAGCAAAAAGAAAAAAAAAAAAAAACTGGCAGGTTTTTGGTGAGCTGGACCGCTGGAGGGTAGTTATTAAGCTATGAGCACACACACAAATATCCTCAAAGAGGAGATCTAAGAAAAGCAAGACAGCAGAGATTACAGAAATAAGTTGCAATCAACAGCTAAAGAAGTTGGAGAAAAAGGAGGCTCGTAGAGCCCTAATCTCAACCTTAGGTAGTGTAGTCGTGGTTGCCTCTGGGTCATCGATCACTAGAATTTAGAACTGATGTAATTTTAGAAAATTGCTTAAGCTCGTTGTGGATTTTCTCCTTTAATGCTTACTAACGGGTATGCATCATGCATTCATGCTTGGAAAGCATTATTTTATTAGTTCGGCTGATTTATTTTTATTTTCAATTGTTTCTCATTTAAGGAAATCTTTGTCTTAATTTTTTTTAGAGAAGTAAGTTGTGGAGGATTTATTTTGGCTTTTTTACAATTGATTTCCAGTTAAATTGGTTCGAAGCTTGATCGTAAAATTGTACAACATCTCGTGAAATTAGCTATGTACTAACTTAAGCTTCCTTGCAATAAAACAAGGAAAAGTTTTCATCTAACTGCTGTTTGTTTGGTACCTTGTTGTTTTCTTTGCTAAGCAAAGCCTCATGCATTTGGTTTTGTTTATGTACTTTTTTTATTGTTTGCAGGTCCGCTAATTTCTAAGTTCACTAGTGCATTCCGGGAGCTTGCAACTTACAAGGACCTCCTACGTCTGCAGGTAAATACTTAAGCAGTAGTTCTTTTTTTTTTTAATATAAAGTTATAACAAAACCAAGGGGTTGTCTTCGAAGTAGGGTTAAGGATTAAGGACACATGCCATCTCAGCGATATTTGATCAGAAATGCTGTGTAGTAATCAACCGAGTACTTTTACGTAAGAATAGTATCCAGTAACAAAGAAGGGAACTATAAAGGGAGGGTCAGGCCCATTATAATCCATAGCTTAAGAATAAAGAATCAGTTGATTCCATTTATTGTCGACTTACCTACATGACAGTAACAAAGTATTTATATGAGATTATACTATCTCCATATATAAAGAGTTTCCATATATAATTTGTTCTACTTTAAAGTGGTTTGCGTAAACTTCTGATACAGTGGGGTCTTGAGATGTGGGGGGTGATTTTGTTGTTTTTTGAATGGTGATCTTTTTGTCATTGTCTCTACCTTGTACTTAATATTAGAACCCTGTTTTGATTAATCTAGTAGTCACATATTCTTTCTGGACTTGGTTGTTTAATTCTTGCATATGTCAAGACAATGCATCTTATGCAGCTTATTATTCACTTGCAGGTTGAGCATGTTCTTGTTGATCGTCTTAAACAATTTGTGTCTGTTGATCTACAAGATGCAAAGGTACATATTTAGCAATTATATATGTAGCGACGGGTGAATGAATGGTGCTCAGAAATGTTAATCAATTCTAGTTGTGTTGAAGGAGAATAAGGCTATGCATTATAGTGGATCACATGAAAAATCTTGTTAAGAGAGGCCTTGCCAGGAAAAGAGGAATCCAGTACACAAGAAGGGGAAATGGAGATGTCTGATCTAAATAGGGGAAATAAGGATATTTAGAGGATACCATCTCTGTGTATCCTCAGTTTTCAGTAATGGATAAGTCTAAAACATTTCTAAATGCTGCTTCTTGTTATCTTAGGTCAAGTTCTAAGTGAGTAATGAGGAATATAGTAGCCGGTGAGAGGAGTAATAAGCTCAGGATTGAATGGTAATTCATTCTCTTTTCTCAGCTTTATTGATTGTTTGCTCATTATGACCTGTCTAGTGAAACTCTAGATGAGGGAGAATCTGATTTGATATTAAAATTACATATTAAGAGGAACTCTCTTTTTTGTGAGTTTGGAAACCTCAGTACATGGCTTGGGATGTTAGGTTCTGTCTCTACCATCACAGAATATAGATGGCAGGTGCCCTAGTGTCTACTTTTGTGGCTCCTTCCATGGGGATGCTACAAAACATCGAGTACAAATCTCCCTTTCTAGTCTCCAAAGTCCAACCTGGCATAGAAGGCTGGAATTGCTCTTGTTTGGGCTTCTTGGATAATATTAACACCATAGTAAACTTGCAGATGCAGATGCCATTTAAGTTTGATTCCGCTGGTACGTGTTATGTGCTTTAATGTTTTGGAGAGAGGTTGCTACTTTTTTATATTGTATTATGAGGTTATTTATTGTGGGAGGAAGGCGTTAGTCAAAATTTTGCAAACAACATAGGTATTTTTTGTTGTGACGAGGAGCAGAAGTTCCTCTTCCTATGTGCTTTGATTGGGAACCTTTGAGTGATCTGGGTTGAAAATGATGTGAGCAACCTTTTTAAATAGAACTTCTGTTAGGGTGGTCTGTCGCTCTCTCTGGCACCATGTTACTTGGACTCTTCTTTTCACCTCTAGTACCCGTGTGGCCGTGTCGGATCCTCGATACTCATTTCGGACACCTGCATACTTCATTTTGGTCCAAAATCATGAAAAAGTTTCACAAAATAGTTGATTCAGATTCAGACACTTGGACACCTATCCGTGTCGGACAAGAATACCCAAGTTTGAGTAACATAGGTCCAGCATTGTTTCTTCTCTTGCTCCTCAAGTGCTCCATGGGATTTTCTCTGTCTGACTTTTATCATTGCTGGCATATTATTGTACTATGCCGTCATCTGAGACCGGTCCTTGTTTTATATATTTTACTCTCTGCTCTTTGGTGATGATACATTCCCATTAAATTTTCCCCCTTTCAATACTGATAATCTCCAAAATCAGTGTCCAACTAAACCCAACTCCGGCGATATTCAGCATAGTTGGTTCTCATTATTTCTGCTTTACTTGTTTAGAGGACTCTTGGTCCTTTTAATGTTGTATCATTTACTGTATCGTAAGTAATATTTATCTCTTTATCCAAAGTTTTAAGCCAATTCCTAATGTTCGTTTGGAGTATGTGTTTAAGAGTATGGACTATGGAGTCTTAAGCTTTTTATATAATTATATATGCGTTGTTGTTGGCTTGGTTCTTGTAGCACTGAAGTTGGGATGGACTGGATAGGTCCAGCAGCCCCTGAGCCACTACTTTCGCCTTTTATGCATTGCATGTTTTATGTTGGATTCGTAGGCATAAGAGAAGAAATTTTTTATGTTTTCCAGCTTTTATAGCTGTCTTGTGAGAATTTGGCTAGAGTGGAATGATAGTATTTTCCAGAATGGAATTCTAAATTGACTTTCTTTTCGGGATATGGTACATATTTAACCATCTTATGCTTTAGGTCTTTGGAGCTCTGTAGGGCTGGACAGTTTAGCAGATATACAGTGTGATTGGTGCTTTTTGTTTTTGTTGTTTTGCTTGATTAGAGGACTACTTGTTTTCTCCACCTTTTGTAAGACTCTTTTCATAACTAATAAACATATACCCACTCCATTCTTTAGTACTTCTAATATTTCTTAAATGGCACAAAGATTTGTTTGACAAAAAAAAAAAAATTCATTATCTTAGACTCATGTGATGCTAAAAATAACAGAGAAATGGTAGAGGTATTGATAAAATTAAGAGAGTAGTGGTAGAAGTTTTGATAAAAGTAACAGAAGGTGCATTAGCGAGGCCGAAACTTACCAAAAAGAGAACTGGTAGAAGTATTTGTAAACAGCGAAAATGAAATACAGTAGAAGTACCAAAGATTGGAGGGAGCTTAACTTTTTTATTATTTAAGATGATTGATATTCTTAATTTTTTTTTCTTTGTTTTTTCTGTTAATCTTATTTCAAACTTCATTTAGAAGGTTATTTTCTAGAAACACAAATTCTGCGTTTCTCACTTTAATTTCTGAAATTATCCCACTCAGAAGGTAATGTGTATTCGACACTTACCAAGGTGAGTTTAATCTAGATGTTGGTGATGGGTCTTACTCTTACCATGGTGCACTCAAGGATTCACCAAGGACAACAACTATAATAGTTCCCTTGCTGGCACTGCTCACACCATTTTAGCTAGATATGGTGCTTCCTGGGCTACTACAGCTAGAGGGCAGATTTTTCCCCGGTAAAGGTTTATAGGCAGAACACGCTAACATGCTTGAGATTTTCTGTGTCTTCTCCCTATCCTTCAATTAGGACTCTTTGGCTTTTATTCATTGGTCACTCTCAGAGATAATTTTTAATTGTGGGATCCATTTGTAGCTACACATATTGTAGACGTAACCCAGAACAAATATAGATTGGATTGTTTTTATGCTATGGGCAAGCTAAAGTGTCTTAGCTCGAAATGCTTAACCTTGCAGAAAGAGAACTAAGTTGGAGCTTCAGCTATTATTCTTGAAAATGATTACTTTATAATCTATTACATATAATTTTTCGTTCATGTGATTAGATTACATATTTTTCGTTATGCTATGGCACTTTTTTTTATTGTTAAGCTAAAGTTTTTAGGTTCATATATATTTTTCTGTATCAGTCTCAACCTTTTTTGTGCATGGCAGTATGGCTGATGAGTTTCTGTCATAGCTGCTGTAAGCACACACCACTTAGAACCTGCCAGACACTGTAAAACGTTATTCTTCCAGTTCTTCAGTTGCGTTAGCAATCTAATGGGTGACTGAGAACTTTAGTAATTGTGTTTCATTTCTCATCTTCCATGTTCACAATGTGGCCAAGCAATGCTTTGCAATGTTTTTATATCTCTCTGCCTTTATACTTATTAAAACATGTGTCTCCTTCCCTTGCAGGATTCCCGTCGGCGATTTGATAAATCTATATATGCCTATGATCAGGTGAATTAGATTCATTTGCTGTCTTCATTCTATTTTTTCTGGTTTCTCTCTGGACCTTTCTGTTTGTAATTATATCTATTGTCATACTTCCTCCTTTCCTTTAGTTTCTTTATATTTTTATTGGGTTGTCCTTTAAAAACCTTCACTTCTATTCCACTCAAACCTTTTCTTCTCTGTCCATACCCAACAACTTTCTTGAATGATGCCATATGAATTCCCACTATTGCATCAGTTATGGAAGTATTTACCAGTATACCATCCATGTAGGATCAATATAGGATCGCTGTTCCTTTTTTGGTATTGGTCCAGCATAAAGTTGCTAGTTGAGGTTCTCCTCGGTTAGCGATTATAGTACTTAACAGTGCTTTTAATATTCCACCTCCCCCAACTCGCGCTCCCAGCCCACTCAAGTTCTTTTTGAGCAACCAAGACTTGAGCTTTATGACATCCAAGCCCAAGTCAATCTTGTCAAGGCTAATCCCTGGATTAGGAGTTCATGTTTGTATTTCAGCAGAGGATTTTTACACATACGCAACTGTGGACGTGAGTTGAACATAGCACTTTTTGCAGTAATGCTCACCCTTACTCAATAGCAATAGATGATGTGGTTTCACTTTTTACTTATCGACTAAAATGAGAGTGACTGTTATGTTTTAGCAGCTTAATTTAATATAATGTATTTTTTTATATAATTTAATTGTTTGCTTATTTTCTTTTGTGAAATAACATGATGAAATGTAGGCACGTGAAAGATATGCGTCACTAAAGAAGAGCACACGTGAGGACATTGTTGCTGGACTAGAAGAGGTATGTAATGATATTTTTCTTCTATAACCTTGCTTATTCCTCAATCCCAAAATACGACTGAAATCTTGTTTACCCTTATCAAAGATGTCATAGCTGACCATAATAGTATAATGATTATGTCCGTTCTCTAGTTCTATGGTATAGCTCCATGAAGTAAATTATTCTAAAAACTAACTTCTACCTTTCGGCTAGTGTTTGTTTCATCCATGTAGAGTTTTGTTTTTGTACTGTATTAGTTGAACCAGATGTAATCATGTAACACTTTGACTTTTATCTGATTCATATAAACATTGGCAATAGGAATTAGAGCATATGTCATGTGACACTGGAAGTTTAAAGAGCTCATGGCAGGGGGTTTCTTCTAGTACTTTGTCTTGTTGCTCATATTGTGAACATAAACAATAATGCTCAACCCTCCCAAGTCCCATCCTCTTCTCCCTTTCAGATTCTGCTTAAGATCAAACATCGGTGGAAAATTATAGGTTTGGCTTGGATGGCTTATTTAGATGTAACATATGCTGTGTCTTAAGAAATAAGAATGATTGCAATTATGGAAATGTTCATTGTTTCTTGAGGAGATCTCAACTTACATAGTTACATGTGCTTGGTTAGGTTGTCAAAAAGAATGACGAGTTGTCTTGTTAAAAAAATTATGGTCTATATCCATATCAAGCATGTCAGATATTGGAATAAAGGATTCGAAGATATAGTGGAAAACATGCTTCTTTTGGCTATATGTGGATGTGTATGTCTGGAACAAAATTTTGGTACATTTAAGGAGAAATTAAGCTATGTATTTAGTTTCGATAAAGGGTTTTCCATTCCATCTCTTTCGCAAAGTGCTGCAGTAGGTCTTAAGTCATAACAGAGATTCTTTGACTACTCTAGCATGTGACTTTTTTGTTTGGCTTTTATTATTTGAGATTTATAAACTGATTTTTCAGTGTGGGAGATAATTTTCCTCTTTGAAGAACGATTTTTCTGTGGCAAATAAGGTTTGTTGCTGGATCACCCCAGGAAGGCCGGTCTCATGGTTCTGATCCACCAATGATGCCTGCAAGAATCCAAAATCTCTAAGAATAGTGATAGACTGATAGAAATCCCACCATGTTCTGGCGTTGGTAAATTTTTTTTATTACATTTTCTCCTAGACAGGGAAAATTTAGAACCTGTTGAGGATGAAGTTCAAGATGGATTGGTTGCTTCCTATTCCATTTGAATCCAATTAGCAGACTAGTGGAAGTTTAAAATCCTAAGAAAAATTCTCCTCAAGCTTTGCTGCACAAAATAAACCTGGAACTAGTAAATCATAATGGTGTTGGTTTAAGATCCTAATAAGAAAATTGGGTTAGCTACAAATTTTAAGGTCAGATATCAATAATGAGAGTGAGGCTTTCAAGAAAAGTTTCACCCATTTCCCATGCTTGTTATTAGAAGTAGTACCTCTTTTTTTTTTTATTATTATTATGTCGATGACTTCTCATCTTTCAATTGTATTTTCCATTTACTCTCAAATTTATAATATTAGGAACGCAGACTGCTCTATTTAGTTTCTGCATTTGCTTGTAATTTCAAACGTTTTAATGTTCCTTGTCATTTGTTCTACTAGTAAATAATGACCTGTTTGCGTTTATTTGCTTCTCGAAATTTACATTTGATGTCGATGAAGACGTGAATATTTAAAATTCGGGTTGGTTGATGAAACCTAGTTCAATACTTATCTCTGAGAACTAAGAAGATGCTCTACAATAACAGATGCGAAGAAGAAAAGGCTGTAGTCATGTGCATGATTTTGTAAATCTAAAGGTCTATCCCGTTGATTAGTATATAACTATATATGAACGGTTTTGATCACCTGTGATATATCTTCCTTGAATTTGTTGAACTTCTGGGGATCATTTCTGGTTACTGTTAGTAGATTTTTTATTTTTTTTTAATTGAAAGATTACTTTACTGGAACATTATGCCAGTGTATACCTTGCCAGAATTTAATATGATTGGCCTTTTGAGAGCACTTTAATGGTTTGTCTACAGGAGCTTCAAAACTCGAAATCAGCATTTGAGAGAACACGTTTCAGTCTGGTATGTTGAATACTAATGTCTCTCTTTAATTATTTCCCTATGTCTATGTACATTGTATTGACCTCAATGAATCCAGGTGAATTCTCTCATCAATGTTGAATCAAAGAAGAAATACGAGTTTCTGGAGTCCTTCAGTGCAATTATGGATGCTCACCTTAAATATTTCAAGCTGGTAAATAGTGCGATAAAATTTCTTGGCTTTGCAACTATTTTTAGGATTGTGATATGAATATTGGAGAGCTTTGATTGATTTCAGGGATACGAATTATTTAGTCAAATGGAGCCCTTGATACATCAGGTATGAAATTTAAGTTCTCTTCCAAAAGTATTCCATCATTTCATGGATCCTTTTCTTCTTTGAGGGGTGAGAGCGGAGGAGATCTGTGCTTTTAAGAATCAAAAGACATCAACCTCTCGTGTTTCCTTCTCAGTGCAGATTAAGGATTTGATTAACTTGATAGAATTTAGACAGGTCCACTTGATATATTTTTACAGTGAACTAATTGAAGTATATTTGGAATGAAGCTTGTTTACGATGACTTATTTATCTTACTTTTCCGTGTTCGATTTCTGTAGATAGTGTAGAGATAAAGAGAGAAGGGATCTTGGGGGTAGGCGTGGTTGAATGAGTAGCATCTAACAACACTAAGAGAATGAGCTGAGAGAGGAGGCGCTATCCTTCTTTTTGCTTTTTTTTGTGTGTGTATGTGTGTGTTTTTTTTTTGGGGGGGGTGGGGAGCAAGACCCAGGATAACAACGCTAGTCAAGTTTTTTTTTTTTTTTTTCCCCTGTTTATTTTCTTTTCTTGGATAAGAGTGCGCATAAAGTTGTTAACAGAAGTTCAAGTTTGGGGAATGCATTTGTCACATGCTGTTACCAGACGATGCCAATTTGGTGTCGTTTCACACCACACCATCATGATTCGTGTTGGGTTTGTGCCTGTTTTTAGGGCTTCATCCATGTACCACATTGTTGTGGTCTGCAATGTGGATTTCTAATCAGATACTTCCTCCGTAACAAAATAGATGTTACACTTTCTAAATATAATTGTAACAAAATAGATGTTACACTTCCTTTTGAGGCAATAATCTCTCTCTATCTCTCTCCTAACACATGGGTCCCCTTTTTTCTCTCTCTATCTCTCTCCTCTTCATAAAATTGCCTAAAAAAGTGTGTTTTGAAAGTGTAGCATCTATTTTGTTACGGAGGAAGTATCTTACTCTTAAGAAGCGCGAGATACTGGGGTTCCTAAAATCTTGGCTTCAGGCTCACCTTGAAAGTTTTTGCCACAGTACCATCTTTTTTATCTGTTCCTCCCACTTACCTTTTTGGGATGTGATTTTATTGTTCATCTCACAAAAACCACCCATGCAATTCTAATGGCCCCACCATTAATTGATTACCTTGGAAACTCCCTGAAAGCAAGTAGGATGGAGATGGTAATTATGTATCTACCGATAGTCTTTCTTTCAAATACCTAGTTAACTGTATTATCGAGGGTAATATGAGAAAAAATCAAAATGCAACTTGCTAAATTTAGAACGTGACCTATTATTTTGGAACGATCCATAAAATAGGAATGTACTCCCTCCGCTCCCTTTTAATTTACTCACTTTACTTCAGGGGAGAATCATAGATGAAGTACAAAAGTGAGAGAGAAATGGAAATAGCGAGAGAGAGAAACTAAAAAGGCGGAGAGATATATTTAAGTTGGATTATATAATTAAAAAGTGGACCATATGGGTGGAAAAGGAGGAGAAAGTAGATGGGGGCATGTCATCAAAAATGGAAAAAGCAACATTGTGTAGAATAGGAAAAAAAAAAACCAAAAAGGAAAGTGTATAGATTATAAGGTAATGGAGGTAGTGTTACTGAAAAAAGTGAATGTCTTATTTTTGGTCAGTTTAAAGTCTGACTTGTTTTGTAGTTTAGTGATCTCGCTCCTGTTTGCATTGTTTTACACTCATGAATTCCAATGTTACTACAGGTGTTGACGTATGCACAACAGTCAAAAGAGGTGGCAAATGCTGAGCAAGACAAACTTGCAAGAAGAATGCAGGAGTTCCGGACTCAAGTGGAGATGGACAACATACGTGCTGCAAGTAACACAGAAGCCTCAACAAGTATTGACTGTACTCGCCCTGTCGGGATGGGTTCCTCATACAAAGATATAGAGGCAATTATGAAGTCTACCACAAATGGAATGGTAGTGCACAATCTCTTATCTTTGTTCCTTCTATTAATTTATTTGGGTTGACTCTCTTTTCGGAGGTATTACATTGTTAAAAGTTGTCCAATTATATTATGTTGGATCCACTTCTCCTTTTCTCTTGTTTCATGAAGACTTAATAGGGAAATGTATGGTTTGTATTTTGCAACAGGTCCAAACCATCAAGCAAGGTTACCTCCTTAAACGTTCTTCAAGCTTGAGGGCAGATTGGAAGAGGCGGTTCTTTGTGCTTGACAGTCGTGGAACGTTATATTATTACAGAATCAAGGGGCCAAAGCCAGTGGTAAGCCATTTAACAACTATGAAGTAATTGTTCGCTGGTGGTAGGATTTGTCAAGAAAATGTCTTAACTATTGAGCACTGCACCGTCATTAGTAGAACATGCAGTCAGTTGTCTACTCTAACATCTGTTTATCTTAATAGGATATTTTGTGATGTTAATCTAGTTTTATTTACCCTAGCTAAATGTCACTTGTTAGCCTAGTTTCTGCATGATGTCATGTGCTTTTCTCTATGTAGCATCTTCTGGTACTCTATGATCTTTACCTTTTCTTGAATGTGTACTCTAGCTCGTCGCTCTAGAGATTTTAGTCTTGAAAATCTCCTCTAATACAATATAATTAAAGTAACTTATGACGCAGAGTGGAGGTTCACAGAGAGCGGAGGAGGGCGAGAAAGGTAGGGAGTGGAGGACGCGAGAGAGAATGAAGGGGGAAGTGGCGAGAGATAGAGGAGATGGAAGGGAGGTGTTGGGAAGAGAGAAGGGGGAATGAGTAGGAGATGTAATGTGTGAGAGAGAGAGTGAGAGAGAGAGAGAGAGAGAGAGAGAGAGAAGAGAGAGAGAGAGAACGCTGGTCGGGGAGGGGGATAGAAGGTGGACGGGAGAGGAAAGGAGAATGAGGAAGAAGGAGTGGGATGAGGAGAAGGGGGAAGGGAGGGGGAGAAACAAGAGGCGTATTGAAAGAGTAAGAGAGCTATAGAGCAAGAGCGGTATGCAGCAGGGGAGTGGAAGAGACACAGAGAGCAAAAGGTTGGGAAGAGGAGGGAGGGAGCGACTAAGTGAGAGGATGAGAGGGGAGAGAGAGCATGAGGGAGGTAACGAGGTTGGTAATTTTACCTAATCTGCAAACTGTACACTTGGAAAAAAAATTGCAATACTAATTTGTTGATTGAAACTATGTTAACATATACTTAGACCTGAAAGTTAAATTCCAATGCCTGTGACCTGAAAGTGTTTTTTGTCCCGTCCCCAACTTATACTTAGAGTATGGAGGCTTTCGGAACTCGGAAGGCTTAGGATTCATTAGTGAAGAACTGAAGATAGCATATATACTTGGAGGATCCTTAAACATCTGTAGGATTTTGTGCAGGAAAGTAGAAGCTATGTGTAAATATCTTGAATTTTCTATTAGGATGTTTAGCAGTGCCAAGCTTTGTATTTAGGATGGTTAGACCATCTTGAGTGTAAGTGATCTATATTTGTCTCTGTCCATAAGCCAAAGATTGATTCTGATGATAATTTCTCTTGGATATTCAACATAATTGAAAGGCATTGTTAGTTTAGTTGTCTGGATAATATTATTTATGTAATGATATTATCCCTGCCTGTACTTTTGTTCTTGACAAAAAGCCTCTATATATTTTCTTAAAGAAGAAAGCAAAGTTAAGGGATATTCTGATGATAATTTCTCTTGAAAATTCAACATAATTGAAAAGCATTGTTGGTTTAGTTGTCTGGATGATTTTGTTTATGTAATAATATTATTCCTGCCCATAATTTTGTTCTTGACAAAAAACCCTCTGTATATTTTCTTAAAGAAGAAAGCAAAGTTGAGGACGTACCACTTGTCATTGGCTCATGCCTGGATATTTTTTTTCCTTGGCTGTTTGAAATTCATTTTTCTGGTGAAATTTTAAAGAGAACTTGCAATTGGACCAGAAGGACAATAAGTGTTCAGATGCATTTGATGAGGTGATGCAGAAGGGACCCAGTGCTTTAATTTGGCAAGAGAAATTTAATTGTCTCTTTCTTGAATTCAGCTAAAGGTTGATGTGATGACGTGAACCAACACATGCCTACTATTGCTATTTATTTAGATGCTTTTTTTGGTGCTGGTCTCAATGTAGAATTATTGCTGTTTTTAAGGGTTCTTGATTCTTGGCATGTTCAGGGCCCTCATTCAAATCAAACAACTGCTATTGTAGAACATAGTACTGGTGTATTTGGGAGATTTCGAGCAAGACATAATAGGACGTCATCATGGAGTGAAGAAAGCCTTGGCTGTCGAACTGTTGATCTTCGTACATCAACTATTAAAATTGATGCAGAAGACAGGGATCTCCGGCTTTGCTTTAGAGTAATTTCGCCCTCGAAATCATACACATTGCAGGTGATATTTTTTCTTTTTTAAAAAAGCTGTAAGTTTCACAAACTGCTTGATTGAGTATATCTGCAATATCCCAATATCGTTAAACCACCTATTGTGATTTGCAAGAAAGTCAATAGTTTGTACACTTGAGCTCTATTTTCCAAGTTCAGATTATCTTACTTACATAAGCGATAATTAGGATTTTATTCTGCCACTTTTCCCTTGTGTTTATATGTCCATAGGCGATTACGAATCATTCTAGCAGTGAAGCCTGTACTTTATTTGCTTAATGATAAGTCTATGGTTTATATCAATAGATTAAAGCAGTGAAGAGGTGCATTAGTTTCTGATGTAGCTTTACCTTTAACCATATACTTCAGGCGACTTGCTTGTCTGTGCTCCCTCATCCCCTCTCCACTAAGTTGTGTGTCAGAAGCTATCATGTCAGCTACTCGCCTGCTCATCAACGTCGGCATATGGTTCCTCTATATTAACGTTTTGAAGTTACATTGTGAAGTTTTAAGGCTTACATAGACAGTTGCTGGGCAAGAGTGCCAATTGCACAAGGTGCAGTCTGTATGTGCCATAACTGTCTTTATGGTCGACTATATTGCAAACTCGCAGGCCGCAGCCAACCAGAATTGATATTGCTATGCATAGTATCGAATCATCCATGAAGTTATTATAGTTTGTTTGAGATTTTGATTTGACTGTATGTCGCTAGAAGACAGCATAAGCAATCTGTTCTTTTCTGTCTAGTTTAGAAGTGGTGGATTGTGGCCTGTGGGATATCTGCTATTTGTGGAGTTTAAGCATCATATACTTGCACTGCATATTCTGAGATATCTTTGTCATGCATTCTACTAACAGAGAAATAAAAATCGCCGTGATATATGGAGTGTCTCCGATTTGTGCTTATCGTCAATGTTTGCGCTTATGATTTTGGCAGGCTGAAACTGAAGCAGATAGAGTGGAGTGGGTCAACAAAATCACTGGAGTTATTACTTCACTTTTGAACTCTCATCTAGAACAGGTCTCAGTAAACGTGTTGCTGTTCACAAGTCAATATATTGAAGCAGTCATTCTTTATTTTTAACCGCTGACGACGACAATAATTTTCAGGAGCCAATCGGTCCATTTGATAAGAATTATAACTCAAAAATTGCAAGTGAAGGTATGTCAAATGTCCCAATAACACATAGTCGAAATCTGAGCAATGATATGGAGAAGCTCACAGTTGGCGTGTCTCAACTCCTAAGGGAAATTCCTGGAAATAATCAGTGTGCAGAATGCAACTCTCCTGATCCTGACTGGGCCTCGTTGAATCTTGGCATCTTGATGTGTATCGAATGCTCAGGTGCCCATCGCAATCTTGGCGTTCACATTTCAAAGGTACTTTACAGTTTTTCCATCCATAAACATTAGCATTTACACTATACCATTGTGCAAAAACTGACTGATAATTAGCACTGATTCAGTTTGAACTATATTGTGTGATCATCTGGGAATAGTTATAAGTTTATAATTTATCTCAGTCCTCATACCCTCAACACGCAGAATCAATATTTAAATTTCTGGTACAAACTGCACAAGCATGCTTACAAGTTACAAGGTCCTTATGACTACCCAACACCGCCAGGCCGAATTCCGGTTAAAGGGTACTTCTCTGTGTTACTTAACAGAGAAAGCACTGGAAACCAAATATAATGTATTGTTCTGTAGTACATTGTAATGAGCAGTGATGCATGTGTCAACTATCAAATAGATAGACCTGGAGGGGACTGACAAGGTTTGTGATTGTACCATGATGGGAGAGGAGGAACTATTTGTGTGATTTGTGAACAGTCGACTGCTTGACCATTGGGGTCCACTTGAGGTTTTTCATAAGATCAGTAGATATGAACGAAGATAGGGACAGAAACCCTAGTCTCAAGTTATGAGAATGGACGCTGTAGGGTTATGCTCAGGATTATGGTCTGTCGCCAGTCGCCACATCCCAAGGGGATGACTTGAGAACCTTGGAGTAGCGCATCCAAAGGCACGAAAAATTGATGTAGCTGTCATGGTGTTAGCACCATCCTTGAAGTGATACTGGCAAAGCCATAGCGCTTCCAAGTAACGCCAGTGGTTTTGGTGAGCTTACATGGATTAGCACTGAAGGAATAGAATTGGTGCTAGTGTGCTACTGCCTTCCTACTGGAGTTGGCTAATTTGCATTGGCGCTACTTTGCGAAGACTTTGAGCTGCTTAATAAGTCCTTCACATGCCATGGCCATTGTGTGGAGGTATCTTTCGGTGCAGACAAAGCTATTAATTATTTTTTCATGGAAATACGAAGAATGCGGCAAGGCCTTGGACAGCTTGCAAAATATGCTTATGTCCTTGATACTAGGTTAGTGTGTGATGACTAGACCTTGAGGTAAGCCGAGATGTGCCTATTGACATATCAACATGTATGTAGCCATGTTGCCTTGGAGTTCTCGTTGCAAGGCTAGCAGTCAAGTCCATTTCAAACCAAATGAAGTCAATTCTCGGGGAGACTAGGAGCTATTGATTAAGTGCTTGACTCTAAGAGGGGCTCTAAGCGTCATCTCCTTGTTAGGCCATAAGCTAAGCTCGTGGACTTGATGTTGGGCCTGACAAAGTACATCGCTGGCCCTTTCTAGCCACAAGTTGCTCTGGGTGTTTCAGGCACTTTGGTACTGGTTTTAGCCTCAGTTTTAGGTTTTGGGCTTCTAGAATCTGATTTGAGCCACTTGGGTAGCTTAGGCTATTTTCGATTAAAAACTGTACTGTCTGAACTTATTTAGTATTTTATGATACTTCAAGTATCAACTAGACGATGCTATAACTGAAGATTTAAGTAATGCATTGTATTTGAGTGAAGTTTTGCTAGTTTTCGCCTTAGATACAAGAGAGGAATTTATGGTGCTGGTTCTTTCTATTCAGTTTCTTTTATTGCAGCTTTGGCGTGTAGGCCTTTCTTTGCTCAAGGATGCTCATTCTGCTTTCCACAATAAATCTTTTTTAAGGATATTGAGACATAAGCTACGCACTTACTGTTTGGTTGGATAATCCTTTTGGTTTTAGACTTGGCAATGTACTGTGCCACCTCACAAAAAAGGGGCACTTTTATTTGTGGTTTTTTAGGCTTTCTGGACTTGGCTTTGCTGCAGGCCAATCTTTCAAATTGTTAGATTATTCTATTTGAAATACTTTTAGGTTTCATTTGTTATTTTTGCTTCATGGAGTCCAAGTATATGGATGAAGCCATTGCATCTTTTCCAATTGTAGGTTCGATCTATAACATTGGATGTCAAGGTTTGGGAGTCAACGATTTTGGAGTTATTTAAAGCACTTGGTAATGCTTATTGCAACTCTGTGTGGGAGGAGCTACTGTCAGTTGATAATGAGAGGTAAAAGATCATGACCCTCTTGATTTTTTATATGCTTCTTTTATGAATCAAGACCAACGGACCAACCACCTTTGCAACCAGAATTGATATACTAACGAGTAGCTTCTAGTTCACATGCAGAATCCATTACTTGTTATTGTTCAATAGAGCCTCTTGTGGAAGTTACAATTGACTGTTCTACTTTCTCTGGTCTTAATTTCAAGTCCGTTAATTGTTTCCATACTTGTTAAGAAAGTTTTCCAATTCTAGAAACCCTTTTTTCAACTCTCTCTCTCTCTCTCTCCCCCTCTCCCCCCTCTCTCTCTCTCTCTCTCTCTCTCTCTCTCTCTCTCTCTCTCTCTCTCTCTCTCTCTCTCTCTCTCTCTCTCTCTCTCTCTCTCTCTCTCTCTCTCTCTCTCTCTCTCTCTCTCTCTCTCTCTCTCTCTCTCTCTCTCTCTCTCTCTCTCTCTCTCTCTCTCTCTCTCTCACACACACACACACACACACACACACACACACACACACAAGCCTTCCTGTGTAAGTATTCTGCCAAACTATAGTGCTACAAGTGGCTGTAAAGAATAATAGAAGAGAAGTTGCTGGGAAAAGACAAACATTTGACAGTTAAATCCTCAATCTTTGGTAGAAGAATGGCAAAATAGAGAAGCTTGTTAACTCTATATGATGAAAAACGAAAACGGCTTGTGTTATTAAAATAATTAGAAAGAACTTTTGTGGAAAAAAAAAATTTAAAAATTGCTGCATTTTTCTTCTAATTCCTAATGTGCGATATTAAATGCTTATCTGATTCGGCAAGTCTTTTATTGTAGAAAGGACGAATCAAAGTGTTCTCCCACATCCATTGTGAAACCATCTTCGCACGACTCTTTCAGTAAGAAGGAGAAATATATCCAGATGAAGGTAATTTTCAACAGCTTTTATTGATACAAATAGCAATAGCATCCGTGTTTTCAACATCTCTTGTATTAATGCAAATAGTAATACTATCAATGTTGCTATAGTCAATAAGGCTCCTACCTTTTACAAGCAAGTTTTGACATGGTGTATTTGACCCGGTTTCAGTATGTAGAAAAGCAGCTGATTAGCCTAAATGCAACTGATACAGGCCTCACTTCATGTGCCTGTGCTCTCTGGGAAGCTGTTAGAGCTAGTAACTTGCGTGAAGCATATCGTCTGATTGCAGTGTCAGATGCCAGCATCCTGAATACCACATTTGATGAGACGCACCGTGTTGAATCAAGTAGACTGGAAGAAGGCCTAGGGAAAGATGGTCACAAGTTAGATCCAGATGCATGTCCAAGGTTAAGGGCTGGTGAGCCAGAAAATTGCCTTCGTGGTTGTTCACAGTTGCACTTGGCATGCCACATTGGCAATACTGTGATGATTGAACTCTTGCTGCAATTTGGTGCCGACGTTAATATGCGTGACTTTCATGGACGAACTCCTCTGCACCACTGCATTGCAAAAAAGAACAATGAGCTGGCAAAGTATCTTCTAAGGAGGTAAAATGCACTAGATTTTTTCCTGAAATTATGCCAAAAGATACACATCTCATCTTTTCATTTGATCCAATAACAACTTGCCTCTTTCTCCCTTTTTAGTTTTCTCTGTTACGTAACTCAAAGCAAACATCTCCATTGGCTACTGATAGGCTATTAACCCACTCGATGTAGATTCCATTTCTTTAATTTTATAGCAGAAGTATTTTTATTGCCAACATGTTCCATTTGCAGATTATCTTTATATTCCTCAACCATCAGTATCTCAGAAATTTGAGTGACATAACTACTTCTAGTTATTGTTGTCTATTTGGCCCTTTTGGAATGCCCTGGACAGTTGGACCTGCTTTTTTTTTGTCTGGTTTCGCTCTGCTAAGTTTCACGTCTGGAATCTCTACTTGCTTCCAGTAGGGCCTTGCTCTTTCCTGCTAACTGTTGCTCTGCTGATATAACTTCTTTTATTTTTCAGAGGTGCTAGAAGACTTATTAAGGATTGGGGAGGACTGACTGCATTGGAGAGAGCAATGGAGATGGGATCAATTACGGACGAGGAGCTCTTCATTTTGCTTTCTGAGAACGAGTGAGCAAAATTACTTGGTATAGCCCAATGTGCTGCTTGATTTATATATACTACTACATATATATATTTATTTGACCTGTGTTGCAAACCCTGTAATTACTCATAGAAATAGAAATGTATGTATATGCAAGCATGTATCATTCATTAAATCAAGTCCTCTTTATTTTGAACATAATTTACAGGATCGGATGATTTGCGCATTTCTTTGTAGTATTGTTATAGCTTATTCTTACAAATGTGTTGTACCAAGGTGAGCTGATTGTAACAACAGTACCTTGATAACTCAGTTCTTTTACACATTAATTGATTTGATTCAATTGTATTGGCTGAGAAGTTATTGTGTAAAATTTCGAAGGGGTTGGGCGTTTGGCAGACTGTAATTCTGTATACATATCTATGATTACGCAACTTAAGATTATTTTCCTTCTAAACAAAAAAGTTGCTATTGAAGAGTATTTGTTTAGAGTTTGTCTTAATTGTTTTTTGGGGCTATGCGAAATGGAAACAACGATTTTGTGTTTGAAACAAGTCTAAAGGTGAGAGTTGAGACTATCTTTTAAATAATATTAATCCAAAAGAGTAACACATCATGCTTGCAATGAAGTCACGCTAGTTTCTCCCAAAAGTCCAAGACTGAGTAATGCTCAACATTTATCCAACTTCTTTTTGCATTAAAATTGTTGCGATTAGTTAATCCTTCAATACGGTTTGCAAAGAATACGAGGCGTTGGTATCACATTATCGAGTATCTATCACAAGTATCAAGTTATTATTTTGTTACTGTAAAGTGGTTGTTTGGGTGACATAACCGGATGAACTGGCTGGAAAAGCTGTATGGGGTAGCTAGGCAATAGGCATCCTATATAAGGCTTTTCTCCTCATATGGGAAGTTGGTGTGCAGCATGCACAAATATCCACCTAGGCATTGACAAAACTTTCATGGCTAGAGAAACAACCTGCTGTCTAAATTAAATTGGCGCCATCGTTCTTTTGCCACTAATCATAGAAATTGTATCAAGTTTATAATCTAAATCAAGCCCACATACAATATAAAATGTCATTTTCTTTCGATGTAGGATTATAAGTTAATATCATTTCATTCTTCCACTCTTGTGTGAATTTGCATATTTTGGGTCTATTTTCTGCATGCAAATTTACAGTTTTCTCTTATCTACTTCAAGAGGGTAGTGTATCGGTATTTCAGTCAGAAAAGGAGACCATGCAGTACCAGACACGAGATAGATCTTCCAAAGAACATGGCTTTTTCCGAATTCGACTCTACAAAAAGTTGTAAGTTGTAACTTGTAACTCAGGCTTAAAATGCAGTTTCCTTGTCCCTACACTAACGCCCCTGTTTGAAACCACTATGTAGCTGTGTTGGAGCAGTAGATGAGCGAGCATTTGCTCTTATGAGCTGCAAGAAATAAACATATGTACCAAATTAATAACAGGGTTTCTGAATTCTGATAAACCATATGAAAGTAACTAAAAGAATATCAAACTATTCCAATTTATAGATATGTTAAAGAAGTAAATGAAGTCTTTATAGTACATGACATACCACAATTTTCTCTGTTTGGTTGGATGGAAAACACTTGCAGTATAAAATGATATTGCACGAAAAACATTTTCCAAGAAACAACGCAGTTGAAACTAGTTTCCCTAGTTTGGCTTCTTAAAAGAAATCGCCGAGAAAAGAAAAAATGAAGATGGACGGGAGAGGGGAATGTAAGTAATAGAGAGGAAAATATGGAAGTGCTTCCTTCTTAAAGGAAAACGGGAAATCACTTTTCCAGTAAAACCCTTCCTGCCCAATCATACACTCTCTTAATGAAATTAAGTGTTCAGCACACCCTTAGTGAAAAATTCCGTACCATGTTACCACCTTTCATTTCTGAGACAGATCCAGAACCTGCAAATAATCCAGAAGAACTTAATTTAGGAGTCCCTCTACATGTTTGAAATACGCGTTCAGCTCAACAACCTTGCACAAGCCTAGCTACTAGCCTACTACCACTTGGAGAAAGAGACTCTAGTTAAGTTAATGAAATTGGAATACGCTGTTGATCTTACCATTCACACTTGTATTCCGCGGATTCTTTGCGATGGACCCTGTAAATTTAACTCTTTTAATTGCTTCATAGCGTTTTCTCTTTAAGCTCACCATTTGGCTGAGAACAGCTGCAGAATGATCAGCTCCTGAAGGGGGGTGGGGTGAAAAATGTAGTCACTTTAGAAAATTAGGTGTGTTAGAGCATTAATTTTGCTGTAACATATCTGGTGAAGAGGAGTATATAGGCAAGAATACCATATAAAGCATATATAAGTACTAGTATCCTTTTCTTTAGGGATGCATCACCTAACAGCACAATGCAATATGTTTAAGAATATGCATCACAGTAACTAGATTGAGTCATCTGTGAAAGATAAATATTATGCAACATAATGCATTCATCTAAGCCAGCTAGTCTTGTGTCAGACGGTCTAACTAACCGATTTTAGAGAGACTACTTAACATTTCTCGTTTTTCTTTTAACTTTTAAAGATTTTTGTATTAATGTTTTACCTATTTTCTTGCAACTTCAGTTGCTTTTAGTTTAAAGAATTGACTGTTTGACCACGTTTTACAAGAATTTGCCATGGTCGAAGTGGTAAATTAAACGTACCTCTCAGCAAATGAAATGCAGCATGTGCAGCGAGCTGCTCTGCTTCTTCCTTGCTTTTCCCCCCATCACCAGTGAAGCTTCTGCCCGCCACTGTCACTGTGGAGATAAAAAGAGGAAGTTGTCCTTCTCCGTTTGATGTATAAGTCTTATATGTGGGCGTATCCAGATGTTGCTCGTGTGCATATTCATACAGGAGGAACTTGTTAGATAGTTTATCCTACATATAAACGCGGGAAGATTAACGTAAAAACACAGTTATTGAATATATATTGGATATATAACATCAGTTATAATACGATTCCCATGAAAATTTTGGCAACACAAAAAAAACACAGAACATAAAAGACAGAAATTTTTTTGTTGCACCAGTCAAAACATTGTAAATTGTAATAGCATACAACACCATGATCAGAGGAAATTTGATTTATACAAATACTATTTTTTTTTTTTTTGAGGGAATATACAAATACTATTTTGATACTATGCAACTAGTTAAGCATCTTTATTAGGTCTTAGAGCATGGCCAATGGATGTTCCCAAATTTGGGATCATCAATTACTTTATTAATTTCTCACTCTTCCACCTCATTTATGATCCACAATTGATTTTAATGATGTCTTCACCTCCAATGGATGATCTATAATTTTAGATCTTCACCTTCTCTTTCTTACTTTTTACTATACCCCACCATACATTCTCTCTCCTCAATCTCCTTTCCATCCCATTTTTTATTTATTATGGATTATTTAAGAATCAATTAATGATTATTAAATGTAAATAATTTTTATGTTTGTGATTAAAAACTATTAGTAAAAAATAATTTCGTTAATACTGTACATAATTAGATACGGTAATTAACTTAATCAGAAAAATATAATAATAATAAAATATTGCATTAAACAATAGAAATAACACATACATATAGAATTACATAACATATAATAATAATAAAAACGTAGCAGCTTAATTAACCCCTATGTTGCCCGAATTTAAGCCAAATATTTTCTACGAGGTCTGCTTTGAGACGTCTATGCACAACTTGGTCACGAACTCGACCCCTATTGTTCATATATATTTCTAGACTTGCTATGCGATTCTCACTAGTGCCGTATGCGAAAGGTTCATCAGAGGTCCATACATTCCTTTGCGTTGAAGTAGTAGGGCGTGGAGGATGGTCATAATCATTAGGATCAAAATAAAGGGAATATGAATCTCGTTCATCTTCAACTACCATGTTGTGGATAATAATGCAGGCGATCATTATTTTCCCTAACATTTCTTTATCACGCGCTAGAGCTGGTTGTCGAATTATACAAAACGAGCTTGTAATACTCCAAATGCACGTTCCACGTCTTTTCGTTTGCTCTCTTGGTTTTGAGCAAATAGACTTTCTTTTTCATTTTGCGGAAGACTTATTGTTGGAATAAATGCAGCCCATTGAGGATATATACCATCTGCTAGGTAATATCCCATATCGTATTGGTGTCCGTTAACAACATAGTTAACTGCGGGTGCACGACCCTCAAAAACATCATTAAATAATGGAGATCTATCAAGAACATTAATATCATTACACCTACCTGACGTTCCAAAGAAAGCATGCCAGATCCATAGATCATACGAAGCAACGGCTTTCTAAAACCAATGTTGGCTTACCCGGTCTTCCCGAATAAAGTCCTTTAAATTGAAGTGGACAATTTTTCCATCTCCAGTGCATGCAGTCGATGGAACCCATCATTCCTGGGAATCCTCGTTCTTCAGTTGCGTACAACAATCTTCTTAGATCTGCTTCATTGGGCTTTCTTAAGTATTCGTCCCCGAAGTGGGCGACCACCCCTTCTACAAAATGTCGTAGTGAATCTCTAGCAAGAGATGCACTAATTTTTAGATAATCGTCCACAGAATCCGCCGCTCCCCTGTACACTAACAATCTCATAGCGGCAGTGCATTTTAATAATGATGATGCACCAAGTTTACCTGCGGCATCTTGCCTTTGTTGGAAGAATGAATTTTGCGAAGTCAAGACTTGTACTATGCGGAGGAAGACATGTTTTTGCATGCGAAATCTCCGCCGAAACATTTGTGGGGGATAAACGGGATTCTCGGCAAAGTAGTCATTCCATAACCGGTGGTACCCCTCATCACAATCCCTTGGCACTACAGTTCTTGGTGCTCTTGGAACTTGAGTTACCATTGCATATAATTCAGCTGGATTGGCCATCACAAACCTTTCCATCATTTGATCCATCAACCGAGTTGTCTGTCTGCGCCTTTCCAAACGACGCATGTACTCATTGTTACGAGTTATTTGAATGTGTGTGTAAGAATTTGGATCATCAGAATTCGAAGAACTAGAAGAAGAAATATTGCTATTGTAACTTGATTCTGATGACATGATTTCTATATTTTTGTAGGGGAAGAGTGGGGGTTGTAGGGTATAATGGTTTTGTGTGAATGGTTGAGTAGTTAGCATTGTAAGGTATATATAGAGAGAAGGTGAATTGTCAGCAATATTACACTGATATTGGAGTGAATTTGTCAAGTCATCACATGGTTTCAGTGTCTTTATTATAGTAGTAATAATGCATTGATATATGTAGTGCATTGTCAAATCATGACATGGTTTCACTGTCTTTATTATTGCAGTAATAATGGACTGCTATATGAAGTGAATTGTCAAATCAAGGTCTTTATTATTGCAGTAATGATGGACTGATATATGAAGTGAATTGTCAAATCAATGTCTTCATTATTGCAGTAATAATGGACTGATATATGGAGTGAATTGTCAAATCAAGACATGGCTCATCAATAATACATATATTAAAAAACTAAAAACATTTAGATTCATTAATTTGATAGTTTCATACTACAGCCGAGTCTAAGACTAATTAAAGAACTAAAATAACATTATATTGGAAAGTAGGAAATACATTAAATAACATTAATCTTACTAAAGGAAAATCAGAAAATTACATTGGAAATAAAACCTTAACTAGATCTCTCTTAAGTTGTTGTTCTTCCTCATTTAAATCATTCCTTGATGAAAGCACCTTGAATAACTCCAAGTTAATCTTCCTGTTTTTAATTGCAATTTTCTCCCTTTCTAGCCGGACCATCTCACTGTTGCTTTCCTTTTCATGATTAATCCTTTGGATCTCGACTTGAAGTTCATTGTTTTTCTCCAAATTTAATTTTTGGACTTGATCCATCCACTCTTGAAAGGCTTCTGCAGGCATGTTCAAAACTTTTCCCTTGCCTTTATTTTTGGTGAATCCGTCGTTTGGAGTAGTTGGGTCTCCACTGCTTGGCGTATTTGGCTCACTTGAAGTGGAGTAGTTGCCAGCTTCATTGATCCTCCACCTCTTTGAGCCACTTTCTTGATTAGCTGTCTTCTTTTTGCAAGCTTTGACAGCATCTCCCATAGGCTTCCATACATCATTATGCCTCAGAATTTCCCAACAATGAAGCTTATTGAAGTCTGTTTTATTATCCTTTTTGTAGATTGCAAATGCAATTTTCATGACGTCGTCATCGGACTCACCACTTTTGCGACGAGCCTCTGCATGAGCATATGCACCAACAAATTTGGATACTTTTGCATGTATTCTTTTCCATTGACTTTGTAATTGACCCAACTCTCTGTCAAAATGGTAAGATATCAGACTCCTTGAAACTTTCAACTCCTCCTTCCCAGCATCGATCTCTATAACACTTAGCTTCCTTAAACATTTCAATAATTTTTGTCCAGAAGATAATTGTTGTTTGTTTAGTATTACTACCTTTATTTTGGCTTACCGTTAGCCAAGCCTTCACGAGAACCTCTTCTTCAGATGGCCTCCAGAATTTTCTCGACCCTTTATCTTCTTCTTCATTGTTGTCATCATCACGCTCAACCGATGCAGCTCGAGACCGATATGAACTACTGAAGTTCGGAAATGACAGGAAATGACCCTTCACCTTGTGACTGCTGGAAATGTTGAGACATAGGAAATGATGCTTCATCTTGAGAATAACTATAATTCTCATTCGAATTGTACAGATTTTCTTGTGAATGAGGAGCAAATTGGGAGTAAGAAGGTGTATTTGAGAAACTCATATTATGTTGGGGGAGTTGTTGGTTAAGTTGAGTAGGATACATCATATTTTGTAAGTTGTATCCCATATGAAAATTTGGTTCAGTTTGAGAATTGAGATCAATTTGAGAACTAGACGATTGAAAACTTGGATTAATGTGAGGTTGTTGATGTCTTTTAGATTTTGGAGGGTTTTTTTTTCTACCGGTTTTGGGATCCATAACTAATATTCTTTAGGAGATAATTTATTTTTGTGGGGTAGATAAATGAAGAAAGGAAACAAATATGACTTTCAATAACAAAATAAGCTCAAAAATAAGATGTGTAAATATAGTTCAATATTGGTCTCTATTTATAGACAAAAAAAAAAAATTAGTTGTTGGTGTTTTTTTTTAAAAAAAAAAAAAAATTTAAAACTGACAATATGTCTGTTGCAAAAATTTGCAACGTTAACAATTACAAATAATCCTAGCCGTTAGATTGGAGAAATGAGGGGCGTTGGATGACTGCCATGCAGCAGCAGTGGGGCCCACTCCATTTTTTTCTTCCTCTCCCCTTGCGCCATGTGGCAATGGACTCGTGTTTGCCAAGATCGTTCCAACGATCTGACCATGGCACTCTTTCCTCCTTTTTTTTCTCTCTCCTATTTCTTTATTCCTCTTTAATACCTCTCTCCTCATGATCCAACTTTGAGATCAACCATTGGCTCTCCTCTTAGTCGGGCTTTAGAAGCATCCTAGACCTAACTAGGTTAGTCATACTAATACTCGACTCCTTGCACACCATTCATGGAACTATGGAAGAAAGGATCAACAAGGCCAAGTTATGTTACTCGACTCTTCAATTTACCTGAAGTACCCGTGTTGGATCCTTGCCACTCTGGGCATGGACACTTTGACACTTCATCTTAAGCCAAAAGTGTCAAAAATTATTTGTAAATATCCAAGTCAAACATGAGTACCCAAGTCCGAGAAACAAGACTGCAATTCTATATAAGCAAGTGTGATTGCAATTGCCATTTGCAAGCCAGATTAGAGATAATAAAAGCAAATCAGCAATTAATTTGTCTGTCATTGTTTCAAAATTATATATAATCTTAGGTTCAATTTTTTAGAAGGTTTCGGTTTTGACACACCTGAGACATCTCAGATTGCAGGGGTTTTGCATCAATGTGCTGAGCATTGGACATAATGCACTCATAAGCAAGTTTAGCAGCATCCTGTTGAGCACTTTTAAGACGGCAAAATGTGAACTTAGATGTATACTCCACTCCATTAACAAACACAGTGGACCTGAACTTTGGTGCATGCTGAGATCCTTCGTTGTCTGTTCGATATGCTGGAAATGCCAAGCCTCGTTTCTGAGTATATTCTTGCAACTTGTTCTTGAACATGGGGACCTCTACTATACCTGAAATTCAATTGATCAAGTTGTTCACCCCCAAAGTGGTAAAGGATGCTAATGAATATTTATGAAGAAAAAGAGGTACTTGGATATGGACAATGCATAATATGGACATTATTAAGAAAATTTCTCCACAAAATTACCTACAAAAATATCACTATTACTACTCATTTACGCCTATCAAACAGGTCGTAAGAGATTGTTTAAATCATAACACAAGTTTTCATTACTATTACCATTTATCTCTGCAGTACGTAACAAGTAATATTTTGCTCCAGATTAGATTTACAACAGCTTTTGCCATTCTGTTAAAACTAAAAAATGCCTAGGAGAGAGTATGATCCTCAAACTTTCATAGATATTCAGACAGCAAACAAGATTTGAACAATAAGTCTATGCTGGTAAATGATTGAAAACATGATCAAGAAAGAAAGGCATACAATTTTACAAGAAAAACGTCAGCAAACAATGTTGTAAATGATATATTAATGTAGATATTAAACACAAAATTCTGTATTTTATGAATAGTTTTTCTATAAGCTACATAATTAATGTCAAGGACATAACTACATCTACTCACTGGGTAGATTACCCACTTCTAATAGTTTATTAAAATATAATTATTAATGTTGAGCTGTATTTCACTCTACATTAAATTTTATTAATAGTGGATAATTTACCCACTGGGTCAACCAAGTTTTATCTGTCAAATACATACAAAGTTTATTGTAACTAATTAAACTATAATCATATGTATTCTCCTATATGATCATTATGATATAAATAAATAAAGGCATGCAATAATTCAAGTATTAATTAGGACATACTAAAGTAAGAGAGATGAGAAGAAGTTAATTACTGTTTGAAGACATGGCCACCCTTGAAACTTGAAAGAGTGGGTCAGTGGGAGCGTAACAAATGAGAGAAAACAACCAAACAAACACCAAAAGATTAATTAATGTTGAGGAGAAGAAAAAAAGAGCAAACTTATACTTGTACTTCTACTATATAACATGAAAGAGAATTGGTTAGGCGTGGGAAGAGAGAGAAGGAACTGGGTACTGTACTTCTTAGTTCTTACTTGCTGATTTGCTGTTTTTCTTTTCTGAAAGGTGCTGACTTGCTGTACTTTATTTTGACTGAAGTACTACTTTAGTTATTTTCATATTATTTCATTTTTAATACTAACACTCTAATGTGGATATTTAGGGAAATGCTATGGATAATAATTGTCATTAGCTAAGTTGGTACTTGGTAATGTCTTGTGGGGATGGTATCCGAAACCTGGGATCGAATCTCGTCTACATCACTGTGCTTAGTCACTCATTTATCTCAAAAAAAAATTATTGGGTGGGAAGAATTATTGATTTTTAATAATAATGGATAAAAGTATGGAAATTGTGTAATGATTAAAAAAAAGGTTATTGTCATTGATAAAGATGTGTAATGCATAAGGTCCTCTCAAAGAACAAAAAAGTGGCATGAGTTTTCTTATAATTCACATAATGGTGTCTGGTAGATAGTTTTTGGGTGGCTTTTTCATTAGCTTTTGGCTTCTTTCACGTGATCAGACAACGAAAAGGCAGTGAAGTCTTTTTGGATCAAAGTTGAACCGCTAACGGGCGAATACCTTAGAACTATTAGTGACTCATTAGACATTAGATAGAACCACTAATACAACTTAATTTAGTTGAGCAACCTCTAATAGTACTTGTTTGTAATAACTGGTATGAAAAATTAGCCTTATTGACAATACTTGTTTGATAAACCTTCAAGCGAGGCAAAATAACAAAACAAACATTAGAGTTATGCTGTGACGCTAAGATTTTTATTTTCTGACTTCTTTTTTTGATGGGGTGACTTCTCCTAAGCTAAGAGCCAATGTTAAAAGAAAGTTGCATCTCAACTCAACCGTTCTAAAATTAACAGATGCGTATATAATATGTGTTTCTGTAAATTGGAAGTCTACAAATTGATGCATCGCTCAATAAGTACGGTGAACTTATTCTTGTCGCGATTTATTTCAACCACTTAAACTAGCTAATGACATTTAATTTAGTGAATTTATTGTTCTTATTATGTGTATAACCACGTTAAATAAACGAGAGCGACTACACTAGAAAGCTACAAACTTTTGTAGCTTTATTTGCCACATTAGATTTTCAAACTACAACATTTTCAAGCTACAACCCTCTCTTAATAGAAAGTCATAACCACTTGTGGTTTTAGTAGGTCTCACATGTCACGGAAAATAATTGTAGAGTTACTTTGGGGCCCACCAAGGCAAATGAAAGCTACTTTCTTTCTAGAGCCATATGATTTGCTAAAGCTACAACTAATTTTTTCTCTAGTGGTTGAGCTACTAGCTCCAACTTATACATATTTGCAAGCTAGTCTTAAAAACATATTGATGCTGATGCTCTGATTGATAATCCAGTGTACAAAGGAGGTTCTTGAATCATTTTCCAACATAAGTCAAGTGACAGAAGTGTTGATCTGCTTCGACATCGTCAAGTATCATCAGCCTCATCAAGTGGTGTGTCATTTATCTTCAAGTTGATGATAACCATTCCATGTGATACACTTCACTTCTCACCACATTAATCAAAAGGTGATCTAGACAAGAGTTTAGAGTGCAATTAAGATCCCATGTATCATTATGTCCCAGTTTAATTCAACACCTTCTACTAATGCATTAAAAAATCAAAGATGCGTCAGAAGGAGTTAGGACACTGACCCAAAATATTCTATTTGCATTCTTTTTGTTTCCTTTTTTTTTCCTCTTGGGCTTATCAACAATTACACACGTGTTCAAAACTCATCAATTAGTGATTTACTACTTAATAACCTTCTATCATTATAAAATGTCCTCTCTTATCTTGTGTTAAACCCTAGCTAGTCTATTATGTTTCTAGTATAACGTTGTTCTCTATGCCATCATAAAAGGTCACCTAGTCTGCTAGTTATATGTTCTTATCATATGTGAGAAGGAACATGGTGTTCCTAGAAACATAAGAAAGTATAAGTAGACCCAAGGATAAAGTGCACAATTGGATAGCTGGCAATGCAACGTAGTTGGTTCGCTCAGCAGTAAGCCTCCATAATAATACAGACAATCTTGCATAGATTCATCGTTGCACCTTGTGATGTCTATAGATCAAACATGATAGAAGTATGTGTAGTTTTCTGCACATGAACAAGTTTAACATATCTAAAACAGTAAGCAAATGTATCTTTAACAAAGTTAATAGAGTTGTAACTTCATCTATTTGTAACTTTAAACCAGAGACAAGGGGAAAAGTGGAATTACCTAAGCTTAAAAGTTCAAAATATCTTAGAACAATGATATTTAAGACTACAAGTACAGTAGAATATATCTATCGACTATAGTATACAACTTCCACGCAAGGAAATAGCCAAGGGCTTGGAGTTGGACATAAACAGGCAAGCAATGCCTACCTAATGTAACCAGAGGTGAGAGAGAGGCTTTCCATTTTGACATGCCGAGACACAGTTGAGCACATATTCTCTGAGCTGCTTCTGGACTTCTTCCATTGGCAAGCACGCGTCAACAATCTATTATCATTTAGCATCATATAAAAGTCTGGATAGTAATACGGACTTTGATGACAAGCAGAGTTAGACAGAACAGTAAAGCAGCAAACTCATAAAAAGTAGTTAAAGGACATGTATTAAAAGGCAGATGAAAGCAACTTATAAGACACTACCAAGAAAGTGTCATCCCAAGAACCAAATATAATGGAAACAGGGTGTCAGTTGGCTTGCTATCACTAGATATAAATAAAAGGGTATTGCCTATAGGCACTAATTTTTCCCTGTCTGTCTATTAAGTTGCAGAAAAGAGACAAGACCAAGAACCCACCCCCCGACCTAAAAAAAAAACATAAAACAAAAAAAAATTAATGCAAGATAAACTTAACACTATGTCAGAACTACTTAGATGTGAAAATGGCATACAACACAAGCTGAAGTCTATAAGAAATGGCAGCACATATCACATGGGTGACCATTATTCCAAGACGGTGGGATCAGGTGTATATATTTAATAAAGTATACCTGCCATGAGGAATCATGAAGAGCCTGATATTTCTCTCTCACTTTCCTCTGAAAATCAAGACGTTCGTATCTTTCACCACCATAGCCTCCTCTTTCTGCAGCTTTCTGCAATTTGAGATAGATTTTAGGATATATTTTGACCAGCAATTTAAAGATTTAATGAACTAAAACTGTTATTAGAGATTATAACAGTCAGATGACTAAATTTATTATGTTCTAGCATAATATTTGCCAAGTTGTATAACCAATTTTTTTATTGACATGATAAGATGGATTGTACGACAGTGGTAAGATGACCATATTTTTAATGTTTACGTATACTACTTAATTTGTACAATCCAGGGAAAGTTAAATGAACTATGATCTGATTCAATGGGCCTGTGTCTCAAAGACTGCATGTATATATCATCAAACAAATGGTAGATTCCGTAAATCTCAAGGAACCCAAACAAATACAGGGTATGGTTCTTAAATCATGTCATAAGTACTTTTGATTCTATAGTCCATGTTTTTGCAGCTAATTTTCAAGCATTAAACCTTCATACGAAAAAAGTACCTCCGGTGAAATATCAAGATACAAGACTATGTCCGGAGCTAGCAATCCCTTCTCTGGTGCCTGCAAAAAGAGAATTATAGTCAACAAGAGTGCTTTAGGGGTCTGGTTCATTGCTATGACCCTTTCGAGGTAGTCAACATATATCACACATGAGCAGCTGAATATGGGTTCACAATATCTGTGTAATTCTATCTCTTCCCCATGTCTTGCTTTGTCTTAACGAAGTGCTTTACATGGTGCAAAAGTTACAGGATACACTAGAACAGCTATATGATGCATCCACAACAGTACCTAAGCCTTTTTCACCACAAATAACTTCTCATCCCAAGCCATTTATTTCACCTCTCCTCTCCTATCTTTGATTGAACTTGCATTCTTCAGGTCCTCTTTTGTAGTAGCAAGTTGCCAACAAATGCTAGGTAGCAAGATGAAGTAATATTACTAGATATCTTTGGTGCAGCCATATTGATCATGCAGAAAGATTATAGCTTTATAGTAGTATGTACTCTGAATGCAATTCCTTTAGCCTTTTTTTATTAGGAGGAGAGATGTAAATCTAGCAGTATGTCTAAACAAGATTGTGTTTCTTACAAATTTTCCTGATTAGTATAGGACAAAAGGTCATAATAGGTCGTTTGCCACAATATTTTTTGACAAAAGTGGGTACTATCATTAGGCGGCTTCCAACAAATTTTCCTAATTCGTATAGGACAAAAGGTTGCACTGTTAAGATAAATATATGTATTTATGTATATGCACATTGAAGCACTCTATTACTCTAAATTTCTGAATTCAACTACTCAAAAAGTATATATATCCACAGATTGTTATATCAAAGAATATTCTAGGATGAAGATAGTAACTTAATTTATAGAAAATTCATCTGTCACTAAAACAGTAGTGGTAACAGCAAATTTACCTTACACCAATCAAAGTCAAGGCCTTTGGCTGATGAGAAAGCCACCCCAGAGTAGGAATAACGATCAACAATGAGAGTAATCCCTGCTTTCAACTTATCTTCCATCAACGATCCGACATCGAAAAATACAATATCAACAATTAACCAAACATCCCACAAGTTAGATGCACGAAGAACTAGACACGGCAACAATAATTCCCCAGCTGAGTAAAACATGCCCGAAAGTTAGGAACCTAGAATAAACAACTTCAAAAAGAACTACTTTCAGCTAGACATTTCATCAAACACATGGAGTGCAACACCAAAAAAAAAGGAATAATAAACAAAAAAGAAAATACCTTTTCTCCCATCGATTAGCACTGAACAATAAATGAATAGTGCGATCATCCAAGTTAGATTCATTGGAAAGATAAGCAGAAATCATCTTCCCAACGGCGGTATTTCGATCCGGAAACCGCCATAATTCAGCAGAATACCCAACATTTAGCAAATGAGAGACAAGCTCACCACATTGAGAGCTCTTTCCACTTCGATCTAACCCTTCTAATACCACCAAAGCACCTCTTGATTTGAATTCAGAATTAGGGTTTGAAATCTCATCCTTTTTGGAATGATCATTCTCCATTTTTGTAGCAGTAATTGAGCAATTCCGCTGAAATTTCAGACTGATATAACGAATTGATGGTCGTGTTGCAATCACTTGATGCCTAAAACAGCTGAAATTTGTACAATTTTGGAATTAGGGTTATGGTTTAAAAACACACAAAAAAAAGGCGAATTCAGCAAAAAGGAGATAAATAAATTGAAAAGCAAAAATTGCAGACGAACTTTAAGAGAGGTTTGAAGAGTGGTAGAGTGCGCAGCATCTGATGCTATGAATTATGATGTGATCATACGAAATTCAAGCGAAAAAATGGGAAATGCGGAATTTTGGAATGAAAATGGCGTAAAAGAAAGTTAACTTTCTTCTATGAGTTTGGGCGGGAAGAATGTTCAAAATTACGCGCCACTCATTTTTTTTTTTTTTTTTGCTACTCCCTTAAGAGAGGAGGTTAAGATTAATTAATGGAGATCGAAAAGTTTAGGAAAATTTGCCAACAAAAAAAAACCTTTCAAAGGTTCAATTTTGCGAAAAAAAAAAACTTATAAAGCATTCTTTGCAAAAAATAAACCACAAACTTAATTTTTCTTGCAAGAAGAAATCTATTTCCATTTTTCGGTGTGTTTTTTTCTCAATTCTGCCGCTGACCCTTCTATCTTTCTTTAACCCCCTATTTCCATTAACTGTAGCACCACCCCTATACATCTCAAAAATCACACCGGAAAACGGAAATAGGTTTCATCTTGCAAGAAAAAATTAAGTTTGTGGTTTTTTTCCGCAAAGAATGTTTTAAAAGGTTTTTTCTCGCAAAATTGAACTCTTAAAAGGTTTTTTTTGGCAAATTTTCCAAAAGTTTAATACAATTAATACAATTTGCATTGTCCATTCGAGTGTATTTATATGGTTTTTTATATTCTCTATTTATGTGCTCGTGTGTAGAGCATATGATGGATAAAGATGTGAGGTATGTATCATGCTCTGGATACACTCGAGTTGTATAGTAGATAAATTTGAATTATGAGTTCAGAAGAAGTCACTGGTGAAATAAAGGTCTTAAAAGACGATCTTGTAGGTCGCACTAACCCGGTGCATTTGAAACAAAGAGGTCTCTTGCTGTCGTTCGCTCGACACTGAAAATTGTGTGTACTCACGGTCAACAAATGAAAATCTATACATATGCCCAAAAACAGTATTGAGGGGAAAATAGAGAGAGAAGGAAACAAGGGAAGAGAAACTCTAGATAATAGTATGTCAGGTATCTTATTCAAGGAGCAAAGGACATATATATACAAGTCAAGGGTACAATGGACATCAACAATATATATACATATATACATATATACATATATACGCATATATATATATATACATATATACATATATACGCATATATATATATATATATATATATATATATATATATATATATATATATATATATATATATATATATATATATATATATATATATATATATACATACATACATACATACATATATATATATCTATATATATGTGTGTGTTTCGGGTATGAAACAGTGGACGTCAAGGGTTTGACTGGAGGATGGACAAGGCTTGGCGACGTCGAGTATGCCGGTGTAGAATTGTGGATGACTGACCTCGGAGGGTTGCCGAGGAAACCCACTCTGATGCCTAAGTAAGACAAGGTTCGACAAGGTATGTGCAGGTAAAGTAGGTAGGTGAACAATAATTATGTACCTTGGAATCAGTGCAAGTGGGCTATTTATAGTATATTATCAGTAGGTCGGTTCCTCACGGGGTAATCTAGGATATACACGTATACTCAATCATCAGACCCGTACACGTATGCGTCACTGCCCAGACATGGTGTTAGGCCGACAAGTCTGACATATACCTGTCAGACCGCCAAGCTGAGTTTACCTATTATGATGACCACGTCTTTCTGGTCGTGACTTGTGTGATGCCGACAAACTCTTGTCGGCACGTACTTGTCAACCGACAAGTATGAGGGAGTTTATACACTCCCGTACAATATATATATATATATATATATATATATATATATATATATATATATATATATATATATATATATATATATATATATATATATATATATATATATATATATATATATATATATTTATATCTTTTTTGAACAAAATTAAGCTTGATAAAACTGAGATTGAGCACTTCTGCATGTCCTCTATCACATTGTTACTTTCTAATACAGCCTTCAATGACAGGGTCAACCGATTTGACATAGTTCTGGGTAGAACGATAATTTTCTGAACTAATAAATAGATTGCAATTTATTAATCAACATATGTTGTGAAACCATATAACAACAATAGGTTAAAAGCTTAATTCCAAATAAAACATTAAAGATCTCGACATTATCCTTAAAGAGAGAGTAACAACCTTTTTTTAGGGGGAGTAAAAACCTAATTAATATTAAGGGAGAAAGAACACTTTTCATAGAGAATAGTAATAACCAAATAAATGGCCACTTTAAGAGCAATTAACTCATATTTCATATATATGAGTACAACATTGTTTACATGACTTCCAAGCTATAGCCCCATCCCGCCAACTAAATAAATAGCCATAGTGGTATTAATATCTTTCTAGGTACTCAATTAGTATCAGATAATGTAATACTAACAAAGCGCAAAACTACTATTTCGTTAATATTAAATATCTAACTTTAAAGTTCGAGGACGAACTTTGTTTTTAAGGAGGAGTAGATGTAATACTCCGAAATTACGAAATTTATTTTATTATTTATTAAGGTTTAATATTATTTCCACTTAAATTTTATTTTCTGATAATTCAGTTTTATTTGATAATTATGTTTATTAAAATAATGATTTCATTTAGTTTTGAGTTATTTAATGTATTTTATTTAAATAAACTAATTATTCATTTTCATTATTATAAATAATTCAATTATTAAATATGATAATTAAAATCTTTATTTAGTTTGTGGGCATTCTTATTCATTCAATTGTCCATCTATATTAGTAATCCATATAAAGCCCAATGTCAAGCCATAGCCCATGTGTCATTTTAGCCAAAAAAAAAAAGAAAAGGAAAAAAGCCAAAAACAAAAACCAAAAAAAAAAAAAAAAGAGAAAGAAAACGTGATCTTCATGACCATCTTCCTCCCTCCTCATGTACAAGATGAACAGAGCCAAAGGTCAGATTTTACCACAAAATCAACAGTTCTTGTCAGGAGAGTTTGAAACTCAATCCAAATCCCGGATTTTCGGAGTTAAATTAGTCAAAAATGAATCTCAAACACCATACCTCACCATACCCACCATTAATGGAGCTTGACCCAAAGCTCAAAATTCTGACCAAAACCCTCTATAAATATTAAACTACATTCACCCAATTGCTCAAGCAAACAAATTAAACTTCAAAGGTTTGCTTCAATCTTTCTCTTCTCCCTTAATTTCTTATTTTCGTTTTGGAAGAAGAAAAAAAATAAAAATTGAATCCACCATAAACACATCCTCTTCCACTTTGAACGCCGGAAACCCACCATCGACCACCTGAAAAACCACCTGAACCGTCGAGCCTAATTCCGGCCTCCAACCGCCAGCACAAACACCCTCCCCTTCGCGTCACCCTCTGCTGCTCCCTGGCTGCAACCCGCGCCTAGCCGCCCACTCAACCACCTGACCCGCCGACTTCACCTGAGTCATCGTCGTGCTTCGCCCAAACCACCAGCCTCCCTCCTTTGCTCTCCTTCCCTGCTCAGCGTGCCTCCCTTATTCTTCCTCCCTTCTTCGTTTCTTTTGTTTTTTCAGTTTTGGTCTGATTCTTTGAATCAGTAAATATATTTTTTCCCTTTTATTTGTTTTATTAAGTTTTATTATTTTTAAAACAAAACAAATGACTTTCCTAAACTAGCTTACTTTACTAAGTTGGTACATTTTAGATTAATTTAGCCTTTTATAACTTGAAAATATTTCTTAATTTTCAAAACAAAGTAAGAAGTTAGTTTCCTATATTTAAAGTAATCGTCTAAGTTAATGAAAATTAAGTTGAAGTAATCTTTTGAGTACTTAAAATGATTTCATAAATAATTTGAAAACCGTAAACTTTAATCATTAAGAATTTCTTTAAGTTATTTAAATTGTTTATTTTATATAAAAAGGGGTTATTTAGGTAACTAACTTAGATCTCGTTAACGTCTAATGTAGATTTCGATTGCGGAGACGAGGAATACCAAGAGTGTTAATCCGTTCGTGAACGTAACTTTTGGGCACGCGTCACGAGGTAATCTCCGATGTCCATCTAAACGTAGATCCCGTTAGAATAAAACGAATTAATTATGTGACTATGTGAATTAAAATATGGATTTGAATATGGTTTATAGTTATGGATTATGCACGATGAATGAGCATGACAATTGAAATGACTTGTATAACGGACGATATGACAATGATGATTATTATTATAACGTTATTAACACCGTCAATAATAGCAACTTAATCACTTTTTTTTTTCTTGTTGTCAACATCGTTTAATGTCATTTAGTAATGTTGTTATTATTATTATTATTATTATTATTATTATTATTATTATTATTATTATTATTATTTTTATTATTATTACTATTATTATTATTATTATTATTATTATTATTATTTATTATTATCATCATCATCATCTTAGCTATTCTTACCATTTATATTATTACTATTACTAAGATTATTGTTATCGTTATTATTATATTGAAATTATGAGTGAAAGTTGGATTTTATCAAGAACATGTGATAATTGAATGATTATGAGTTAATCAATGTAACCATGTGATGGTTATGACAATGAATACGAATGGGCTCTCGGATTAAGCTATGTATGAATTGAATTCTGGATTTGGAATAAAAGTATTCATTCTTGATTAAATGAATTGACGCATATGTGTATATTTGTTATGTGATGACTTGAATTAAAAACTATTAATCACTTAAAGTGAAATATCAGAGGGAAATGATGAACAAGTTTCCTTGTATGGGTGGTTCAGCGGCCACCTACAGGTTATCTGGTTACTATGCTAATTTTCTGTTACTTGTCTTCCTTATATCTTGTTGTGATCCAAGTAGAAGGGTTGTGCACACTAGGGACTCTGTTATTATGGCCATTATGTTAGCCGTAGGTGGTTACATAGGATTGACCCCGGCCTACAATGTTGAAGTAAGTGGTTACAGGGGATTGACCCCGGCTTACTGGCGTTCTCTTTCCTCTCCTTAAATAACTGGATTAATTGAATTAAGTTTGTGATTATTCATTGTATATATATGTGTATGTGCTATGCTTTCTAACCCTATTAACCTACTATTTTACAAAGTATTTTCAACTTAAGTATTTTACGGGATGGAGTTGGAATTACTCAGTTTTTCTGATTTTTGGAAGCTTGTCTCTCTTGTTTCTTTTTCATGCATTTGTGTAGGTTGGTGATCGACGGGGGAACAAAGGGAGATCACTTAGAGTTGTCATCCACTTAGCTGATGATTTAGCTTCCGCGGGAACTCTGAAACACTTAAGTAATTAGTAATATTTAATGAACGATTTACATGGTTGTAAGGATTAATTTATTTGAATTTAGTATGCTTTAAACTAGCCTTGTATTTATTTCCAAGGAGATAAGTACGGCGGTAGCACGCCCATTGAGTCGAACCCTCGTGGATTTCCCCCCATCTCGAGTTTTATTAAATGAAAAAGGGTTCGGGTTGGCGGGGGTGCTACAAAATGGTATCAGAGCGGAGTTTAGATTAACTAGGGAAAGATTAAAATTATTAAAATATATTAATTAGGGAAAATGAATCAAAGAGGGTTAAACTTAAAATTGGTTTAGGAAGTCAAAATAATAAAAATTATTTAAGAAAAATGAATTAGGATTAAAAATGTGAACTAAGGGTTTAGTATGGGTACGAATGGGTTATGTGTACATGTATGAAAGTACTCGTTAAAGGTACTTATTAATTGTTTATTGTATTAGATGGCCAAGACACGTTTGACCGCCAGGACATGCACCAGAACCTAAGGATGAGGGTAGGAGAGTCTATTTCAGCTTATATTTACAGGTTACGGTTAACAATGAAGTGTTACCACCGCAACGAAGGCCACGGGAATTCAGTTACCTCAGCCACCTAAACAGGCCGTTGTTTTGATTCACACTCTCCCCAACGATGGTCCTTATGCAGGAATCAAGAGCGAATACTCTGATGTTCTGAAAAATGGAAGGCCAAACTATGAACGATACACATTGAAAGGGAAGTGGTATCTCACGTTGAGTTACCTGGAGAAAAGAATGCTCGATGCTAGGGCCAAGTGGCTTAATGACTATTTACCCAGTGATGACGAGGAACCCAACCATAGTGGCGATGAAGAAGTAGGAAGCAACCCTGCCTCACCCGTTGTAAATCTCGATGGAGATGGAGACGGAGATGAAGGTGAAGACGAGGATCCGTCCGAGTACGTTGACTAGAAACTCAAATCTCTAGCCCTGACCCTTAGATTTCTAATTAAGGTCGTAAAAGATCCATTAATGTGTTAACTTAGTTAATGATGGTGCAACTGATGCTTATTTGACCATTTGAAAACTCTTATGCTACTATGAACGAATTGTTATGCCGCTTTTGGAGTAATGAATGATGAACTTTTGACATGTGAATTGAGTATGAAATAAATGATGAACTTTTGATATGTGAATTGAGTATGAAGTGAATGAATGGTGTGAACCATGATTATGTGAATTAGCCTTTATATAAGAATCAATGTGAATGGTAGAAATACCAATGTGAATATCGCGGGTAGCTTATGCAATACGTTTATACACAATCTAGAGCAAGGCGACAAGAAAACCAAATGGCCGAAACTCCGGAACAAGTTGCAGCACGACTTAGGACTCTCGAGCAACTAGCTCAGAGCTTTGGCTTAGTCCTCCAAAACCAGATCAACAACAACCACCATGGAGACGATCCGCAAGCTGCAATGGCGAAAAAAATTTCCGCTTTGAAACCACCAACCTTTGTTGGGAGAGAAGACCCGCTACTTCTCAAGAACTGGATAAGAGATTTCGAAAAGATTTTCACGGCCACGGGTACGCCTGAGTCCCAGAAAGTAGACCAAGCAACCTTTTATCTGCATGAAGATGCTGATACTTGGTGGGAAAGTGTAGGACCTACTGTTAAAGCTCAAGATAACTTTAACTGGGAAGCGTTTAAGGTAGCGATTAAGGCTCGATTCTTCCCCAAGCACATTCGTAGACAAAAGTACAATGAGTTTAGTAGGTTTAAACAGAGTTATAACATGAGTGTGCAAGAGTACGCTCAGAAGTTCAATGAGTATGCCCGATTCTGCTCGACTGTAGTGCCAGATGAAGGAACTAAGGCCCAGAAGTTTAAAGATGGACTTAAGTTTGATCTTCAGACTCGAATGGAAGGTAGCACCTCTACTACGTTCGCGGAAGCGTATGCTAAGGCCTCAAACCTGGAGAGAAACTTACAGCGTGAGAGAGAGGTGATAGGTAGACACAAAAGGAAGGAACCACGCGGCAACGGCAAAGATCCAAGGGTACGACAAAAGGCCCAACAATGGTGGAAACAACAATAACAATGGTGGACGCTACAACAACTGCAACAATCAGAATTCTGGACAACAGACCCAACAAGGAAATAGGAACCAAAAGAACTTTGTTTGTAGGAAGTGTGCCAAGAGCCATATAGGGTTCATTTGTCAGGGTGAAAGGATCAACAGTGTGGGGAAGTAGGTCACAAATCGTTCAACTGCCCCAAGAAGCAAGCTCAAAATGGACCTATTGGGAACAATGGTAACAATGGAGATGGAAACAGAATTCAAAACTTCAATAACAACCGCCCTAGTGGAGGAAATGCTGCACAGAACGGGAACCAGAACAACCGCTCTTTTGGAGGTGGAAATGGAAACTATGGAAATAATGGCAAAGGAGGCTACACCAATGGAAGAATCAATGTCATGAGCCGAATTGAAGCTGACACCGATGCCAATGTTGTGACAGGTACTTTTCTCGTAAACTCAAACCCTGATTATGTACTCTTTGATTCTGGAGCGTCTCATTCTTTTATTTCTAGCACTTTTGTTAATAAGTATCCCCTCAAGTCTACCCAGTCTTGTCGAGCCAATATAGCCATGCCCACCGGTGAAACTATTTTTTGTAAATCTCTTTTTCAAAGTATCACGGTCGTCATAGTTGGTACTGAATTACCGGCCGATCTTATCCTTTTTGACCTAAAAGACTTTGACATTATCTTGGGAATGGATTGGTTAGCCAAGTATAAAGCCAAAATCGATTGTCATAACCAGAAAATATCTCTTAGAGGACCAAAGGGAAATAGGATATCTTATAAAGGCATAACCTTCTAGCCTGATGTCAAGATAATCTCAGCCCTGAACCTTCAAACCTATCTTAGAAAAGGCTACCCAGTCTACCTGTGCCAAGTAAGGGATGTAAGCGTGGAAAACGAGGAGTTAACTCAAATTCCGGTAGTAAAGGAGTTTCCGGATGTATTTCCCGAAGAGCTTCTAGGAATGCCACCGGAGAGAGAAGTGAGCTTTAAGATCGATTTAATCCCTGGAACCGGACCTATATCTAAGGCCCCGTATCGAATGGCACCTGCAGAAATGCAAGAATTGAAGGTGCAGTTGGAGGAATTGTTGGATAAAGGGTACATACGACCTAGTGTCTCACCTTGGGGAGCCCCGATATTGTTTGTTCGGAAGAAAGACGAATCTTTGAGGTTGTGTATAGATTACATGGAGTTGAATAATGCCACAGTGAAGAATAAGTATCCGCTCCCGAGGATCGAGGATTTGTTCGATCAGCTTCAGGGTGCAACGGTGTTTTCCAAGATCGATTTACGATCAGGTTATCACCAACTACGAATCGCTGAAGAAGACATCCCTCAGACAGCCTTTCGTACGAGATATGGCCATTATGAGTTCACCGTCATGCCTTTTGGACTCACTAATGCGCCCGCAGCTTTTATGGACCTCATGAATAAGACTTTCCAGTCATAATTGGATAAGTTCGTGATAGTGTTCATCGACAATATATTGGTGTACTCGAAGGATAGAGAAGAGCATGAGGATCAGTTGAGGAAAGTTCTGGAGATTCTTCGAAAAAAGCAATTGTACGCGAAGTTCTCGAAGTGTGAATTTTGGCTGGAAAAAGTCTCATTTTGGGTCATGTGATATCAAAAGTAGGCATTTCTGTATATCCATCGAAGATTCAAGCAGTGACCGATTGGTCTCAACCTAAGAATGTCACCGAAGTAAGGAGTTTCTTCGGTTTAGCTAGATATTACCGGAGATTTGTGAAAGATTTCTCGAGAACGGCCCAACCTCTCACTAATCTGATGAAGAAAACAACAAAATTTCATTGGGATGATAAGTGTGAGGAAGCATTTCAAGAGCTGAAGAAGAGACTCACAACATCCCCAATATTGACTTTGCCCTCTGGAGTAGAAGGATTTGAAGTCTACAGTGATGCCTCAAAGAAAGGTTTTGGGTGCGTCTTGATGCAACATGGTAAAGTAGTGGCCTATGCTTCGAGACAACTCAAACCGCATGAGCAAAATCACCCTACTCATGACTTGGAGTTAGGAGCGATCGTGTTTGCGCTAAAATCTGGAGACATTATTTGTATAAAGTGCACTGTAAAGTCTATACAGATCACAAGAGTTTGAAATATCTGTATACGCAAAAGGAGTTGAATATGAGACAAAGACGTTGGCTCGAGCATATAAACGACTATGATTTGAAGATAGTGTATCAAGAGGGAAAAGCGAACAAAGTAGCTGACGCGTTGAGTACGAAGAGTGCTCATTCGCTAAACGTGTTGATTTTGGCAGATGAACTGTGTGAAGAGATCAAGAGATTGAGTTTGGAAATAGTTGAGCCCGGTTATGTGAAAGCTCAGTTGAATGCTCTTACTGTTGGACCGGACATATTTGAGGAGATTCGGGTGAAACAAGCTGCAGGTAAGTGGTTAAGCAAGTTAAGAGAGATGAAAGAATGTGGTCAAGCACCGGAGTTCGAGATCGACGGCAATGGCGTTGCAAAGTATAAACGGAGATTGTGTGTGCCACAGGATGAGGAACTGAAGACGAGAATTCTAAGGGAAGCCCATAGTTCGTCGTATTCCATACATCCAGGAGGAGATAAGCTTTATAAGGATTTGAAAAAGCATTTTTGGTGGCCTAGGATGAAGCAAGAAGTAGCCGACTTTGTGGCAAAATGTTTAACATGCCAAAAGGTGAAAAGACAGCATATGAAGCCTGGAGGGATTGCAACCTTTGGAAGTGTCAGGATGGAAATGGGAATCTATCTCTATGGATTTCATCATGGGATTACCGAATACAAGGTCGGGAAAGAATGCAATATGGGTAATAGTGGACCATTTGACTAAGATGGCAAGATTCGTGGCAATGAAGGATACTTGGTCGTTGAGACAGTTGGCGGATGCTTACTTTAATGAGGTGGTTAGGCTACATGGTGTTCCAAATGACATCGTTTCGGATAGGGACTCGAGATTCTTATCTAAGTTCGGGAAACAGCTTCAGACAGCCGTGGGTACACTATTGAAATTCAGCACAGCCTTCCACCCAGCAACAGATGGTTAAACAGAGAGAACCATTCAAACCTTGGAGGTTATGTTGAGAGCATGTGTGATGGATTTCGGAGGATATTGGGATGATCATTTGATGTACATTGAGTTCTCGTACAACAACAGTTACCACTCGAGCATAGGAATGGCACCTTATGAGGCATTGTATGGACGGAAATGTAGGAGTCCTATATGGTGGAGTGATGTGAATGAGTTGTTGAATTTGGGACCAGAAATGATAGAAGAGACTACCAACAAGGTGAAGTTGATTCAAGAGCATATGAAAGCAGCTCAGGATCGACAAAAATCGTATGCCGATCAAAAGAGACGAGATTTAGAGTTTGAAGTTGGAGAAAAAGTGTTGCTGAAAGTTTCACCAACCAAGGGAGTAATGAGGTTCGGTAGAAAAGGAAAGTTGAGTCCTTGTTATATCAGACCTTACGAAATACTCGAAAGAATTGGGGAAATGGCTTATAGATTAGCTTTGCCTACAGAGTTAGCCAATGTTCATAATGTCTTTCATGTGTCTCAACTTCGTAAATATGGTCCCCGATCCCTCCCATGTTATCCAGCCTGAAACCATTGAGCTAGATGATACCCTCACCTTTGAAGAACGTCCTGTTAGAATCCTTGATTCCAAAACGAGAAATACCCGGAACATGGCAGTCTAGTTAGTCAAAGTTTTGTGGTCTAATCATCAAACCGAGGAAGCAACTTGGGAAACAGAAGATGACATGAGAAAGCGTTATCCTGAACTCTTTTCTGAGGTACGATTATCGAGTTTCGGGGACGAAAATCCTTAAGGGGGACCGAATGTAATACTAACAAAGCGCAAAACTACTATTTCGTTAATATTAAATATCTAACTTTAAAGTTCGAGGAAGAACTTTGTTTATAAGGAGGAGTAGATGTAATACCTTGAAATTACGAAATTTATTTTATTATTTATTAAGGTTTAATATTATTTCCACTTAAATTTTATTTTCTGATAATTCAGTTTTATTTGATAATTATGTTTATTAAAATAATGATTTCATTTAGTTTTAAATTATTTAACGAGTTTATTTAAATAATTTAATTGAAATGTATTTTATTTAAATAAACTAATTATTCATTTTCATTATTCTAAATAATTCAATTATTAAATATGGTAATTGAAATCTTTATTTAGTTTGTGGGCATTCTTATTCATTCAATTGTCCATCTATATTAGTAATCCATATAAAGCCCAATGTCAAGCCATAGCCCATGTGTCATTTTAGCCAAAAAAAAGGAAAAGGAAAAAAGCCAAAAAAAAAAAAGAAATGAGAAAGAAAACGTGATCTTCATCATCATCTTCCCCCCTCCTCATGTACAAGATGAACAGAGCCAAAGGTCAGTTTTTTCCACAAAATCAACAGCTCTTGTCAAAAGAGTTTGAAACTCAATCCAAATCTCGGATTTTCGGAGTTAAATTAGTCAAAAATGAATCTCAAACACCATACCTCACCATACCCACCATTAATGGAGCTTGACCCCAAAGCTCAAAATTATGACTAAAACCCTCTATAAATACTGAACTACATTCACGTAATTGCTCAAGCAAACAAATTAAACTTCAAAGGTTTGCTTCAATCTTTCTCTTCTCCCTTAATTTCTAATTTTCGTTTTGGAAGGAAAAAAAATAAAAAATTGAATCCACCATAAACACCCTCCTCTGCCACTTTGAACGCCGGAAACCCACCATCGACCACCTGAAAAACCACTTGAAACGATAAACCTAATTTCGGCCTCCAACCGCCAGCACAAACACCCTCCCCTTCACGACACCCTCTGCTGCTCCCTGGCTGCAACTCGCGCCCAGCTGCCCACTCAACCACCTGACTCGCCGACTTCGCCTGAGTCGTCACCGTGCTAAATAGTAGTATTAATAGTAATAGTAATCGTATAAAGTAGTACTACTAATAATAGGAGAAAGTATGGGCGCATATCTGGTATGGGCCAACAGTGTCCATACCGGGGTATGCAAGTAATTTGACAGAAAAAGACAAAAAAAAAAAAGTCAAGTGGACCAAATGTTAAAGTTGACTTAATGACAATTTAGACAACTCTGATCATGTAGAAGAGAATTCAGATCACCTATTATAGGAATCAGATCAACTATAATGTAAATCAGATCATGCATGTATGTATGTAAAATTTATGTAATTCAATTTGTATAAATCAGATTTTATATGTTACGAATCAGATCTAGTTCTATATGTTTCAGATCTTGTTGTGTATGAATCATATCAACTTTTTTGTCATAAGTAAAAAAACCAAAAAAAAAACCCAGAAAAAGAAGCATTTATTTACAACTTTCCCACGGTATGGATACTGTTGGTCCATACTAGATATACGCATATCACATCTCCTAATACTAGCAGCAGCGACAAAAACATCAATAATTTTTGTTATCTGATCTGATCTGATATGAAATAAGTAAAAATAAGGTGAACTGAACATAACTTAAATTGGTACTTAAATATAGTTACAAATAGCGTTAATTGATTCCAAATAGAGTTAAGTTGGTACTAGTCTGGTAGAGAAGCTCGTTATAAAGTGATGACAGATGAGTGTTACTCCACTTGTTTATACTTTATGGATACTTGTCAAAGTTTTGAATAGTCAAAGTCAACGACCCTCCATTTCCCAGCTCCCATCTATTTACAATGATTAATTAATTTGAAGTCATCATCAACCTCTTATCATCATTCAACTGCAAGCTTCCCTCATCACTGTAAGCTCTCTTTTCTCTTTATCTCTCTCTTCTTCAATTCATATTTTCTGGGTTTCAATTGTTTCATATGCTCTCTCTGCTCTATTCTTGGTTTTTGATGAATTGTACCTTTGTAAAAGTAAGATTATTGTTTCACCAAAAAAATAAATAAGTAGTAAGATGATTGTGAAATTAGCTGAAAAAAGTATTATTTTTGGAGAATTTTGCTGATAGATGAGATGCTCAATATGTTACACCTGTAAGCTTAGTTCATTATTTTTTCTAAGATATAACTAAAGTATGATTAACCCAATTTCCAATTATTCCACCTATTATTTCTCATCAAGTAAGTATATAGTTTGACTGTTGAAGAATTAAAAGAGACATCTAATTTGATTTCATTACAACCCAACTGAAGAACTTTGAAATGATTATATCTGCTGTCTTTTTGTAATGAAAATTAGTTAGTTGTGGAACTTCCACTGAATATGAATTGTCACAAGGATGAATATTTTTAAATGGATTTGTGTTCTTTCTATGTTTGTTTGAAAGCAGATGGTGTGTCTTTATCGACTTATTTCTTTTTTAAGAGTATGTAAATCTGCAGTTTTTCACTTTCTGCTTTCTTAGTCCTCAGGATAGTCTTAACTCTTAACCATTGTGTTGTTTCTTGCCCATTGCACAAATTTTGGTATTTTGGGTATATGAATTATTTTGCACTGGGGGAGAAGAGGCTCCAAAGTAGTGAATTTTCGCCATTTTGTTGGATTCGGATATTTGAGAAGAGTATGGCTTTTTGCTAAAAAATTGAGACTTAAAGGGGATTTTTCGTAACTTCACTGTGTGTGTGTAGGGAGGGGATCACAACCTCGTCTCTTGCTTAGTTAACTAAAATTTGACTAAATAGAGTTTTTTTCTTTTGATAATCTAGGGGCTCACTTTAGCCATATGATATATATCTATGAAGCTGCTGTACTAATGATTGAATCGAGAAAGAGGGAAAGATCTCTATGAGATGTTACAAAGTATGTGAGTCTGGGGTGAAGCTTTGCTCTTTCCTTTTTTTTTTTTTTTTTTTTCGAGGAGATATTTTTGGGGGTAACTTTTGACATTTTGCCATAAGCTAATGTGAGGTCGTCTCACCCAGGATTTGCTCTTTATAGGCACCTTTTTCTAGTGTTCTGTCGTGTTTTTGAACTGACTAATTGTTTCATTGAATCAGGACAGTTCTGGAGTAGAATATGGTGGACGCAGTGGTCACTGTGTTTTTGGAAAAACTTCTCAAAGTCCTTGTTCAGGAAGGTGGTGTTCTACTTGGTTTTAAAGATCAGTTTCAGAAGCTAAAAAATGATCTCAAATACATGCAAAGCTTCTTTAAAGACGCCGAGAGGCTCAAACGGAAAGATGAGATTCTAAAATGCACTCTGGCGGATTTGCGAGAGCTGGTATATGAAGCTGAAGACATACTTGCAGATTGCCAGCTTTTGTCAAATAGTTCTGGAAAACTTCTTGAAGACTATTCTCCTACAAAGATTCCAGCCAAATACCATATGGGGAAAAGACTTGGTGAAATCAATGAAAAGATCAGTAGCATTAAAGATAACATCTCATCTTTTCTTGGGCCTCTTCAATCTGTCCATCGTAATGTAGAAGAAGAGGGACCACCCAGATGGAGCTCTCCCGTCTACGATCACACCCAGGTGGTTGGATTAGAACACGATACAAGAAAACTCAAAGATTGGTTATCCCAAGCAGACAACAGTGGCATACTATCCATTGGAATTGTGGGTATGGGTGGACTGGGGAAAACCACTGTTGCTCAAACGGTCTTTAACGATAAGGAAATAGATCTTCGGTTTGAGAAGAGAATTTGGGTCTCTGTATCTCAGAAGTTCAATGAAGAGCAGATAATGAGGAGCATCTTGAGATACCTCGGAGACGCTAACATTGGGGATAATCATGGTGATTTACTAAGGAGGATAAACCAATACCTTTTAGGCAAAAGGTTTCTGATTGTGTTGGACGATGTATGGAGTGAGGATACTTCATGGTGGGTGAGAATTTATGAGGGTTTACCAAAAGAAAATGGGAGTTGTATTATTGTGACCTCTAGAATCGAGGAAGTTACTAGAAAAATGAGAGTGCAGGAAGCAAAAATTCATCGGCCCCAAGTCTTGAATGAGGGTCACAGTTGGTCACTTTTCTGCAATGTAGCTTTTGCGGAAACACATGGTGAATGTACATCGACTGAGCTTGAGAGCGTTGGTAGGGAGATTGTCTCCAAATGCAGAGGCCTTCCACTGGCAATCAAGGCAGTTGGAGGAATGATGCTATGCAAGCCACCATATTATCACGAGTGGAGAAGGATTGCAGATCATTTCCGGGATGAATTGGGTATTAAAGACAACTCTGTCATGGCTTCCTTGCAGTGTAGCTATGATGAGCTCCCACCTTACTTGAAATCTTGCTTCCTCTCCCTTTCCATTTATCCTGAAGACTGTGAAATAAGTAAAGACCAATTAGTCCGATGGTGGATTGGGGAAGGGTTCGTGCCTGTGAGAAATGGTAGGCTAGCAACTGAAGCTAGTGAGGATTGCTTCTCTGGTTTAACTAATAGGTGCTTAGTTGAAGTGGTCGAGTGGGATTATAATGGAAAAATATCTACATGCAAAGTCCATGATATGGTCCGAGATCAGGTAATCAAGATTGCAGCAGATGATGCCTTCTCTGGATCAAGTGCTGCTCATTGTCGTCATCTGGGGCTTACCACAGACACTGAGGAAAAGCAGATGGTTACGAGCAAAAAAATGCGGGCATTGATATCCACCTCCAAAAGTGGTGAAGTGAACAAAATTGCTTCATGTATTGGGAACAAGTTGTGTGATTTTCGGTACTTGCGAGTGCTGGATTTGTCAAAATCTATCTTTGAAGTGCTTCTTGCTGACCTACTGTGCAAGATTGGCGGGCTGAAACACTTGACGTGCTTCAACTTAAGCAACACCCACCCATTGACTCAAGTTCCTCAAACATTAGAGAAACTTCATAACCTTCAGATATTGGATTTAAGTTACTGCCAGAGTCTAAGATCCCTTCCTGCTTTTGTCATGACTTTCAAGAACCTAGTGGTGCTAGATGTGAGTCATTGTGGGTCCCTTGAGATCCTGCCAAGAGGCTTGGGGGTGCTGTCAAATCTTCAAGTGCTGTTAGGATTCAAACCAGCTAGGCTGGAAAGCGAAGGTTCTAGAATCTCTGAGTTGAGAAACTTAAGTGAACTGAGGATACTGGAACTGCAACTGACTCGAGCTGATGAAATTGATGATGCTGAGACTGATGCCTTGATTGGCTTAAGAAAGATGCAGATTTTGACAATAAGTTGTTTTAACAGCTTTGAGAGTGATAAACTCGTATCAAAACTTGAGGAAGTCTGCCCACCCTCACAGTTACACGAGTTGTCTCTTAAATTTTACCCCGGAAAAATCAGCCCAAAATGGCTTAACCCAGTTTCTCTGCCTATGCTAAGATATCTTTCACTATGCGGAGGGAACCTAGTACAGTTGAGCAGAGGTTTCTGGGGAAATGATGAAACTTCTTGGAGAATTGAGGGAATGAAGTTGGATTCACTATCTAATCTGAATGCAGAATGGGAGATGATTCAAGGAGTAATGCCATCCTTAAGAACCGTGCATGCTTGTTGGTCTCCCGAATTGATAGCTTTCCCAATAGAGGGAATTGGTTTCAGAGGTGGTGTGTGGAAGAAAGGCGACCGGAACAACTAAATCAAAGAAAGAGAAACAGAAAATAGATTTGCACTCCTCATTTTCAGGTATAGAACACTGCAGTTTGAACCTATATCTTGTTAACTTTGAGATTTTCTGTTGAAATATTTGTTTTTTTCCTCTCATGCATGTCCCAGATTATCATTTTCGCTGTCCTTGATTCATGTTCATTTGGTTTACAGAGCGGGTTTTCTTTCCTTATTGGGATATTGTATTTATTGTATGCAAGAGTGTATTTTTTCCTGTATGTTAACTGATAACTATGTGTATGATTACAGTATATTCGTAGAATTACCGTTCATATCATCTGTTTTTTTTTTTTTATTGTGTAAGCAGTTTGTATCTATTTTTTTTGAACTGGCTACCTTCATTGAGACTGCAAACAGTTGATTCCTTACCCTGCACTACGAAAATGTGAGTATTGGAAGAACTCTAAGACACAAACATGCTTCTGCAATGTTGGTCAGTGTGTTTAATGTTTTGACTACTAAGATTGTTTCCACATGAGTGTTTGTGGGATATTAAGAGAGGGTGCTCAAATGGTATCAAGCCTTCAAAATGCTGGTAGCCTGATAGTAATGACAAAGAATACAGTAAGCTAAATTGAATCGGGCGGACTTGCAGGAAAAAAGACCATAATATGTAGTGTCTAGCTATTTGGAGAACTATTCTCAGGTGAACATGTGAGGAGAGGGTAATTTAGAAAATCCGCCCTTTGCTGGAGAATATTTCGCCTTTTTCTATAATATACTCCCTTCGTCACAGAATTAAGTTAACATTGCTTTAGGGTACAGAGATAAAGGATGGATAAAACATAGAAGATAAAGTGAATGGGTGAGTGTGGATTCGAACTTTATCAAAAAAAATATAGAGGATAAACTTACCGAAGTAGAATTTTAACTAAGAATTGGGACTCCTTGTTTTTGTTATATATCAACTTTCAATTGGATGGAGTAATAACCTGCTTTTACTCCCTAATGTTGCAGCAAGTTTCTGTTTGCTGTATTGACCATGTGAGAACACTTGCAAACACTGTAATATATTCAAAATTTCAAGCAGCAAGTAGAAAAGAGAAGATCAGAACTTCTGTAATCTGAGATTGTTGATTACTCAATTGCCTTCTTGCTAACTGTTTGTTTACGTGGAAAAGGAATGGTGTGTTCTCTTCACCTTAATAAGTTTCATGACTGATAATGTCCAATCAGGTGTAAACATAAGGTGAAATAAGGGATGATTAGGTCCAATTAGGTCTAACAATACATGAAAATTTATTGAGAAATGCCACATTTTCCTCCCTAGTTCTTACCTTTCTCTTTATCTAATTCCATCCAGGCTCTCCCTCACCCCCATTTACAATATTCCTTCTCTCCGACTTTTTAAAGAAATTAAATCACTTTCCATTGAAAATAATTCCATGCAACCAAACGAGCCTTAAAAAAGCTGTTAAGACAAATAACAGAAACTCAGAAAATAGTACTGCATAGATGCTATATACTTGGCATAAAGAACTTCAAAATGAGAGGATGATTTCTTCTCTTCTGTCTTCACAATTCAGTGGGAGTTTTCAACCTGGCTAGCCTCTTAACTCTATCCTTGTCATTGTTTTCCATCAGGCCCTGCAAAACAGAAGAGAACGTAGTTACTAGCATTAGCATGAGTACGAAATCTCCGATTTCTCTTCATTTGATTCCGAACCATAAACACGAAACCCCAAAAGGCAAACATAAATAAGACGATAAGACACTGGTTGGTTGGATGGAAAAGATCTTCAATGGAATATATATTACCTTCCAGAAGATTTCGTCAAGGTACAAACATATTCTTCCATACTTGTCAAGAAATCGGCGTTCAGATGGAGGTTTTCCACATATATCCTTGATAGATGTTGTAATGGTATGGATCACTTCTGAAACTTCAGAGAAAAGAGAACAATGTGAGTTCATCATATCACCTTCTGTAAGCACTATTGAGTTGATTGATCAGACAGGCAAAATGTACAGAGATAAGTAGTATGCTTGCTGATGGCTTACGGGCGAGTTCGTCATATGCATCCTTGCCAACAGCAAAGATGCTCACATCTCCAAATAATGTGTAAACGATATACACTGATCTGAAAATTGGCAGACATGCGAATTGATCAGATAAGATTTTAACTTATGTCAATACTTAGCTCTGCCAAGATAAAAAAAGAGAGTGGTATTGCACCAGGAAATGATATGTACAAGTATTTCCTACTAGGAAATTGTTGAATGAAGAGGATAACATGTCAACTAGGCAACTACTGACATACTAATAAGGCAAGTGAGACTCTAGGTTACTCAGATTCTTCATTTTACATTGGGTACTCTTGTCGGAAACTCAGCTCTCTGACATGGGTATGGATACTATGCGTTTATGACACATCATTTTGGCCAAAATCATGGAACTTTTTCTTTTTAAATAGCCGAATCGAATACAAGAACACATCCCTATATTTGAAACAAGACCAGTAAAAGTAGTAGTAGTACCCGTATCTGAGTAACATAGGACTGAGACTTGCAAGCTTCTGAAAACAACCGTTATATATTACTTCAAAGACACCCATCAAAGCCTCACAAACTCATTATGAAAAATAAAGAGTATATACTATTGAATTATCTTTTATGTCTACCATCAATACCCTAGAATATTATTAATGGCCAGATAAGAAAAGATGGAAAGAGAAAGTACAAACTTGTGGTGTGCAACAAAATGGTCTTCAGTTTTGACACCATTGAGATTTGTTTCCCCAAGATTAAGTAGGAAAGAACGCCAATGCAGCCGTTCTTCTGATGGGACCCCATTAAATCTATCAATATAGACATTCAAGTTAGCATTTCAAATCTTAATAAGAACAACTTTCGATCAGATTTAGTCGTCACATTATTAGTCCAAATTACGATAAATATGTGACAGTCATTTGAGATTGGAGGGAGTATTACTATACATAATTTTATGACACTACTTACTATTCCATTGTTTAAAGAAATTTCTGTTTCTCATGATTGAAAAACCTGCTGTTTAGTGAAGGGAAAAGAACTTTTCTAATGATACTTGAAGAAAAATATACCTCTCAACTAATATGTTGCCTTGGGGGTTAATGATTAGCACGGCAAGAATCATTTTGGCTGTTCTGATCTTCTAATTCCAAGCTTTTTTCCCCTGTCAATGAGTATTGTCAAATTTTTATTAATGTTCTTTTACTCATTTGGGCCACAAATGTTTCCTGAATTTGTGGCAACACTTTCTATTGACATAGTCTCCCCTCAAGTAGCTTTTTACAAAAAAAATTAAAAAAAGAATTTTATCTGTCTTTTCTTAGCTATAATAATAATTCTTCGCACTCTCTAATGCATATCTTTGATGTTAATGTCTTTTGTTATATATTTAAAAACATTATATATTTTTTTTTAGGAACACTTAAGAACCGCATTTTGGTCATTGTTCATAATTGAAAGGAAGAGTAATTCATTGCCTCTTTTAAGTAAAAAAAGAAAAAAGCCATTATATATCTCCTCAAGAACTCAACATCATCAAAATTAACATTAATATTATGTAACTAACTTTTAAAGTAAAATCCAAACGATAGTTCACAAGACCGCGTCATTTAGCTTCCCAATCTTAAGACACATATCGCACCAACTAAAGTTGAGGTGAGCAAATTGAATAATTGATTGATAAAATAAATATTATATTAAAGTTTGAGTCTAAACAAATTACTAGCCTTTTTATATACATGGGATTCAAAGACAGCTCACGTCAAATCAGCTAGAGACGATTTATGGTCAATTTTCAATTGGTATTTCCATGTAAAGCATCAATTTCAATTATAGTCTTAGGCCAAATCATGTAAATTTTGAGTTTGAATCGCCTCGGTTATGCCGGGTTAGTTTTATCAAGTCTAGGACTAGGCGTATGCTCTAAATTAACCAAAAACAACGAACATTTAGATCAATACTATCTTAACTAGATAAAAAAAAAATATCTTACCAATAGCTTAGGTATATCAATAATCAATGTTATTACAAGTTTACAACAATAAAATAATATCAATAATTATTCATTTTTTCCTGTATTGACCTAAACAAAAATATATACAAGACAAATAGCTGAATTATTATAAATTATTGTTCGACATATACATCTACAAGTGTGAAAGTTTGATAAATTATTTTCATTGATTCGGATATTATATTATTAAGTCAACATATTACTCTCATTCTAATCACAAATAAGGAAGTATTTACTTAAGAATTAAGATGTAGAATACAATCAAATTAGTTGCAGTCCGTGCATTGCACTAGTTTAAAAGCTCCACAGAGTGTTTCTCAGGGAGTATAGAGTGCACTCCGCTGAGCTATATCGAAAGCCAGAAAAGCTCTGATCTGCAGGAAGATCAATTCAGCAGGATTTATCTCAAGTAGCCTATTCTCTCACCAAGTGACTTCGGAAGCTTCACATGAGTTCCTCAACCGAGTAGCTTTCATTTCTAGCAGCAGAGGGCGAAATTTGTTTGATTGACCCACAACTGCCATTGCAATTCTTTTGCTAATGCACAGAAGAATAGTGACAGTGGCCTATCTCATTAATCAGTTCGCCTTTGTTCTACGCACGGTCTCCATTCCTACAGCGGTAGTTCTTCCTGAACAATCTGGATTCGCTCATCAAGTTGCAATATCCGACTCTTATCATGTATGATAAAGTTTATAGTAAATGGTCTAGCTATTAAAGAGCTTTGTCCTCACTGCACATGGAAGAAATTGCCAGTAGGCAAAGTCCACTTACCAAAGAGTCGGAGTGCAGCAGTCAACCAACTCCGTTCCAGAAATAACTGAAACCCGGAAAGAAATTTGTTTGTCTCAATACTAGATCAAAGGTCATTGATGCTGCTGAGGGTGCCATCATCATTTTAGGCTCTGACCAATAGATTGCTGCAACTAATCCAAAATTCTGATACAAAAAACACAAAGAATCAAGCTAATGGAAGACTGCTCAAATACTTTTCCTTTACTAACTTCCGTAAGCTTAACAATTTTCCATGCTCGCAAGTCGCAACTGATAGTCCACATGTTTTGTTCAAGGAAGACCGAGCATCAAAGAAAGTACATCATGTTCAGACGACTCACAAATTCCAAAAAACGGAGAAATAAATAATCAAAGTGAAAGTCAGCAACCAAACTATGTTGGCATCATGGTCAGTTCATCTATGTCTTGACCATAACAAAAATCAGTTGTTCTAGTCCACTAGCAGAGTTATAAAAGCAGTGTTGCAATCAGAAATTCCATAGTGATGTAAAAATAAGAAGCAGCAATCTGTGAAACTCAATAAGCCTGACAAATTAGAGTTATTTCCTTTCCCAATTTGATTTCTTTTGCCTATTCCAATTCAATATTCTCAATTCTAGCAAAATCAGGCCTAAAAAACATTATTAGTATTGTTCACCCTGTTTCTCAGACCCCACAAAAAGGACTATAACAAATGTCATACCACTCTTATAAAGGTTCAATGTATTTTGACTCGATTATTTTCATAAATATCTTTGTCCATAGCTTGTTAGGAATATGTGCACCAGAAAGACCTCATAAGTATCTTTGTCCATAGCTTGTTAGGAATATGTGCACCAGAAAGACCTCAGTCCTAGACTTCCAGGCAAACAAAAGGGGAAGAAAGATAACTAAGATTCTAGATAGTGTAAAAAGAGTAGCCGACCTCGTAAGTTGGGGTTCAAGTGCCGAATAATTGGTAGTCTTTCAAGCTCAGCTAGCTCAACTATTCAATCCAAGAATTTTCCCACTTTGTCTTTAAGACTAAGTTTCTTCTTCATCACAGGGGCCACTTCTGTTAAAGTGTCATTTTGACTCCTTTTACTGAGCTCGTAGTCTTGTGTGATTTTCTCAGTCATAGCATCAGTCTTCCTCTCTACGTTTTCTAACTTCTTTAGCCGGCGACCCAAAAGTAAATTAAGCATGTCTCGAGCAGGATCATCAGTAGTACTCATATTCATGATGCTTCCTTGGCCAGATAAAGGCTTGGTCAAGGAAGAATTTGAAGAGAGTGGCTGATCAGTGATCAATCTCTTTTCTGTCCGAGAAGTGAGATCCTTCTCTGTACCATTCTGAAAGTCTGCTCTAAGTAGAGGCTTGGTCTTTGGTTCAAGTTCCAGATTCTTCGACTTTTCATACTCTTTCTCCCTGTCGGCTTTCAAATACTGCAGATAGATGATAAAAACATAATAACTGAGAGTTGACACCAAAATTCAAACGAGAACCTTCTATAAGATCAACAATCACATAATACAAAACCACCATCTGAATCTGCAAGGCACTTGCCACCTACGATTTATTTTTATTTTTTTGGGGGGGGTTAGTAATTCAAATGTAGCCCACCTTTGTACCTTAATTAGCAGTTTTTATTTTTATACACACACTTTAACCTAGCAGTTGAAAGAGATTATTTCACTATTCCTCCTGACTTAAAACACGATGACCTATTGATTACACTGTTGTAATCCAAAGTATCCAAATGAATCAAAGGTCTAGCCAAATAATCTCTTTTCAACTGCTAGTCAGTGACTGATTTAGATTTGCATATTGCTAAAAAATAATAACATTTCGTAAATAATTTATATGAACATCTCAAAGAACCCCACCTCTTCAGCAATGCTTACTAGATCTTCCACGGTAAGGTCATCTTCACTTGGACTAGATTCTGCTGTTCCATTATGAAATTTCTTTGTCGAACTTTTTGTGTGCTTCTTCCTAGGGGCTTTGTGTCGAACTCTTTTCCTCACTACACCATTGGATTTCTTCTCTATATCACTTTCAAGGAAGTCATCAACTTGATCTTCAGCAGGCTTACTTTTGCTTCTAGTTCCTTTACATGGTTTAATAAAACACGATTCATCTTCTTGTACTCTTTCACTTTGACCTTCATCAAGCTTGTTTGACTTTCTTTTTCTTGTTTTTGCTTCACATTTTTTAAGCACATTAAATGTATTCTCAATCAATGGGACCCCTGTGTCATTTGCCTCAACTTTCTTCTGGGGCTCAACAGCTTTGCCATTAGGCTCTACAAAACCATTTTCTTTGGTTTCTTCTTTTCTCTCTGAACTGCTTGCTTGCTCAGTAGCAGTACATCTCGTCATCCATGAAGGCAACTGCCGTCCTCTACCACTCATGTTCGAAGAAGGAATATAAGACTGCAATAAAACTGTACAAAAACTGTAAAGAACTGGATATCTGGATATTACAATAAAAGAAGATGAAGATGAAATTTGATTGATTGAAATGGAAATTACAGAAAATAAAAGATAGATTGTCAAGATTTTGAGTGACTTGACACACTCCCAAGCTAACCACTAAATTGAACTCTCAAATATATTCCTCATGATCTTTTTTCTCCCTAATCTCCTCTATTTATAGTCTACTTGCCTTGCTCCCCAAAGTAACAGAATAACTAGTGTTTATTACCAAAAGTGCCCCTACCCCCCTAGGCTAGTCTATCACAATTCTACTTGCCTTACTCCCTAAGCTAACATAATAACTACTATTTATTACCAAAAGTGTCCCTGCCCCCTAGGCTAGTCTATTACAAAAACAAGGGACAAACTTAAACATTCATACCAAGTGAACGGGGGTGGCAATTCGACAGAGCCTTCTGAATATATAATCATACGCTTAGCACGGACCTTTTTCCTCTTTGACTGAAGAGGCTAGCATACTTAAAGCTTTATAACTATGATAAAGAAGGCTTGATCTCTGATCAGCTAGTAGCAAATAGCAATCATAGTGTAAGCAATTTCCTCCTTCACCTTTCTCATGAGTAAATCTAGTCTAATTAATGCATTAACCCAGTCGCAACTCGCAACCTATACTTGAGAACAAGAATCTTTATTTGAGGAATATAGTAATCAAATGTGAACCCGTTTAATCCTAGGTAACATCTTTGGAATTACACCACCACAGTAATCCTCTGCTCAACAATTTACAAAACCAGGACAGCATCACAACAGCATCATTCCAGCAATGTGTGAACTAAAGCCAAAAGGAACTCATAGTGCATGAGAAGAACTCATATGACATAGCAATCCGTTCGAACCGAAACATCTTAATGCAACCAACACCCTTGTGAGTCTAAACTCTATATAAACAAGTACAATGATTATGCACCACTCTGCTAAGCTAACATTTCAATCAAATATTACGCGCATTTTCATAATGAAGTAGCTACAGGCCCAAATGCTCTTCTTTGATTTCGATCTAATTCGCTTCTCGGTGTGAAGAATGCAATAGCAAGGCAATTTCTTCAATTCTTGTCCTAAGCATTTGATTAACCAAGACGGCCGGCCGCCCTAGGCCCAAGGATCATTCATTCCAGATTTCCAGTCACAAAACTCCAAAAATTGATTTGATAGAACAAACAAGAACAAATTAACAAAATATGCGCATCTACTAATTGTAACCTATATACTCTTTATCATTTGATTCCATGAAACAAGCATGAATTAAGAAGTTATACCAACAATTCGAATGAAATTTATAACATGTAAATTATCCCTAAAAACATAACATGAGATAAAGAAAAAATAAGTTGAATTCATGAAACAAACAATAACAATCGCATGAATAATCACAATCACATGAAATATATCTTCAAAATCAAAATCGCAACATAAGATCGTCTAAACAAGTAGATTCATCTAAGGGGAAAAGAAACCTGGAACGAACTTTGAAGATCAATTATAGAGCATCATAAATCCGTACGAGTGAGGGAAGCAGAGAGGTTTATAAATTCGAGGGTTGGGCACGGTGTTGTATATCGATATGGAAATTTTGGTTTTAACTACCTTCTTTATATTACGTTTTTTAAATTATTATCTTTCTGTTGTAATATAGAGAGATTTAAGTCGGTTGGGCTTGGGAAGAAGGTATTTTTTTTTTTTGCAGTGGTGGAGCTTCCACTTGTGTTATTATATGCTCCTTTTTCTTCTTTTCTATTTAACTAGTTTTTGGACCCGTGTAAAAATGCACGGGAACTTTTTTGTTTAATAAGAATGTTTATATACCAACTACTCGGAGCTCAAATGAGTTTAACCTTTATACCATATTAAATTAATAAACTTTGAACGATATATTGAAATACAGAATAATCCTATACATATTTAACCAAACACAAAGCATCAATGATACACTTTACACAAAAGACAAAAAATGCTCCTTTATTTAAATTATGAAATTGTTTTGCAAATACATGACACTCTTAGGTTGTAGAAGACTTATTTATATATGTCATTAGTTGTAATATTAGACATCTCATGTTCTTTCTCACAAATTAGTATTATTATACACTTTCCACCCGTAACTTTAGAAATGACCACATGAAATTGGCTATGGTTGAAAACCGAACTTGGAAGATACAAACCCATATGTGATAGGGATATCTTTGACTTTTATTTATAGTCGTTGCAAAACACAATCAAGGGAAATTTTGTTCCATTTGACAGAATGAGTGTCATACGGGGTATAAATACCATATTACTCCCCTTTCCTTGACATACTCAAGCCCCTTTAAATGATTCTCTAGGAAATACTGAATATATGTTTTCTACTTGCCACCCACCATTTATTGTTGGCTCCTTGAGCCACCCCGTGTCCTTGCTACCGCCTGATTGGTGGTTTTTCCATCTTATTTTATTCTCATTTTAGTAATGTAGTCTTCTTTTATTTGGAACCCCTTAGCTTGAACATGTCTATGACCTCGAAGATGAATGTTCGATTATCCATGTATCACAATTAACCAAAATTAGTAGAAGAAATATGCTGCCCATTGGTACAAAATATGATTTGTTTTTGTAGAAAATTAAATAATTCATAATTTATGTTAAAAAAATAAAAGTAAAAGCAAAAGTAACATATAGTTATCATTTTTTTTTCATTGTGTTGCAAAATACTAAAGCAATGATTTTCCTAAGTTATATTGTTAAGTGACTTTGCATTTCAATCTAATAGATGGTTAATGTAGTTGATTTTGTTAAGGCAAAATTTAAAATATAAAAATGCACTCACTTTATGATATGAGTAAAAGTTACAATGAATTCCATAATGTTATTTTAGTCCATTATTATTTTGTCGTCTCTCTTATCTCTCTTATTTTTGTACCCTAACTTAACAGCCTAAAAGAAGCAATAAGATTTTTCCCAAATCCAAGCCCTCAAAAAATTTATCTCTCGAACATTTCTTAATTTCTTTTTCATATCTCAGACATGCATGCTTTATATTTGAAATGCAGTTAGTAGATAACTGACCTTGTTTTAAAGTCATTATTCTCAGGAATATCTGTATTTTTGAACAAACACTTGGGATATCCTCAATTGGATACACGAAATTTTCTTCATAAAATCTCCCTTTTTTACATTAGCTAATTATAATGAAAGTTACACTATAAGCCTTGGATGCAACGGTTACACCATAACTTATGGTGTAACAACCCAAAGACCACTACTTTTTTGTAAAAAAAAAATCAAATGGCATGAGATAAATGACATCACGTTGATGTCATTATTTGTATAATCCATGTCATTTAAAATCATTAATTTTACTCAAATAAAATTATAATTTTGTTTTAAAGAATTATAAGCGAATAGCATAAAATTATGATTACCATAACTATCATAACTTACTAATAGAAAGTGGTCCTACTCGACCAAAATGCACACTAAACCACACCTCTATTATGCAACTTAGCATAGTAAAATCAGAATTTAGCATATACTATTTTTCATATTGTTTTGCCCTATACAATGTAAACCAACCTTAAATATAAACCACCCTCATCCCTTTAATTTTATTCCCATAGCCACCTCACTAATCATACAATTAACTTCAAATTGAACAAAAATATCGACTTCAATTTATACTTGACATTCACCTATCGCCTATCTCTAGAGCAAAGGGGTATTATAGACATCTATTTAGTTCCACTATAAATATCATGATCTGAATATAATATTTAAAGAAATTTAACACGCCAAGTTTGGATTTGTCAATATTTAAACTTATAGTATGATTATTATGATTCAATAAGTGTTTCAATAAAATAACCAACCGATTTCTTTACATTTGAAAATTTCATGTGATGGAATAAATCTAGTTCGATCTTGGTTATATATTAGTTCTAGGTGATTATGCTCCACTTATGATGAAATTAATTTTAATTATGTTATAATCTTAACATATATTTATTGAGATCTAAAGAGTTTCCTAACTTTCTTCCTTCCTTAATATATCATAATTGCAGAAATGGAATCTCCCAATCATCTACGAACATTATTTAACTTATAAATAGTTACCTATTTTCCTTCTCATTGAGATCTAAAGAGTTCCTTAAATCTGAACCATAATGTTGTGATGTTATCAACTAAACTTTTCTTTGATCTTTTTTGTTTTTCGACTAAAATTATCTTCATAATCTTTTGTGTTCCTTCACCAAGTAATATCTACCATTTTGTTTGATAACTCAATTTTTTTAGCTTCATTGAAGAAACCTTAGTAAGTTGCTTCTTATTGGGAAAAAAGAAACAATATTCTTTTTAAGGAAGGTTCAGTCGATTTTCATTTTTGCATATTGCTTTTACACATTCGATGTTCTTTTTAATTTCATGCCATATCAATATATTTTCCTGCCATATTCTTTTTAAATTTCATACTGTGTTTCTTTTTTCAAATTATTTTTTGTTTTGGATTTGAAAAAATATATACATTTTTATTTCGTGCCATCTTCTTTTCATTTTAATGTCAAATTCTTATTAGATTGAGTGAACTTTCTTAATAGATGAAACACGTACTTAAAAAAAACATATCTTACTCCATTTATACAAGGAGGTAATAAAAAAACAACATATAGTTAAATTTAAAAGAACATACATTCTTGATAAAAGAACGTATGGCTCGAAAAAAAAGGAAATTTTATATGATCACCTTGTGGTTTGGAGAATTCTACATGGTGGTTTCTTTTCATATTCTACAGTGACTCTATATTATTGTCTAAACTACTACTGTGACATTAAGGAACTAATTTATGTTAATTGGGTGTTGAAACAATTTTTAGATAATATTACAAATTTGTTTTTAATCATGTTCAACTAATGACCCCACAATCCTCTATCTTTTCTCGACTTTTGTCTTCGGTTGTTTACTTGTCTTCCCTCCACCACTATTCAAGGAATATTCAAGATTGTTGGTGTCTCAATGAAGAAATTTCCACCTTAATTTTATTGAAATGTGTACAATGTTTACATCAAAAAGGGGTTTTGTCCTTAAAGAAGTAAATGCATAGACAAAATTTATACCATTCTTTCATGACAATGATATGCAATTGATTTTCATATACAAAGTTTGGAGTTGTTCTATCTTACGCTTGTATATGTTGAAACATTTGGAGATATTAAGAATGTATTCACTAATACTTATATAAGATATTATTGAGTTAAAAATTATTTAGGATGTACATGAATGTCATATGTGCTTGATAATCACATTAGATTTATTGGCTATTATATATGAAATTGCACTTTTTAATGTTTGTATTATCAACACAATTGTTCTATACTTATACAATAATCTGTGCTTATATTCCCGTACATTTGTTGGTTCATTTGTTCTTTGGTGGTCTAATCAATATGATGATTTTAATAGAATATGGCTTTAATAACTTGTACTCTTCCTACCAAAATGTTATTCATAACTTTTTACTAAAAAATATTAAAATGAATTATCTTTTCATGATGTACAATTGTCATGAAATGAAACCATGTATTCATTCCTAATACAAACTGCGCAACCCATGTTTTAAGAAAAATATGACAAAACTTTTTTAAAAGGAAAAATTTAGTTAAAAGGCTAATAGTTTTAAATAAATGATTCAAAGGAAATGTACGGTATACTTTTATAGTATAGACTTTCTCTTTTCATTTGCGTACTCTTGTGTATCGTCTACTGTCGTTGTGTGGTAGTTTTTTTTACACACTATGCCACCTGAAATTCTATTTTTAAATAATACACAAATTTATTCTTTTGTTATAATCGCAAAATCATTCTTCTAATTTGGTGTTGTATTTTAGATTCTTAACAGCTGAAACCTTACCAATGGGAATTAAATTTGAAAAAAAATATGGCAAATTATTTTTCAAGCATGTATACATATAAAAGTATCTCTTATCACCTTTCGGAAATTATGATAACTGCATCCCTTTTAAAATTAACTCATTAGTGAAAATATGTTGCTGATACATACCATTGTGTTTATTCTATTTGTGAGTAATATAACGAGAATCTCGGATTTTAGTAAGGCAATATCACAATCTCCTCCTTTTTTCTATGTAGCTAACCTTTTGAATTTGAGTTTTAAAATTTTAAAAAATGGCGATAGAGGGGGTGTATGTCACATACTTTCTCAAGCATTTAAAAAAGTGAAAGTTACTATAAGCTATAGGATGTCTTTTATGTAATCTTTTTTATCCTTTTGTATTGTCCCCGTTTTTCAAACTTCCTTTAATTCATCATTCAAAGGCATCTAATATATTATAACCAAAAGACTAAACTTCAAAAGCCTTCAAATGGGGTGGCAAGAATAAAAGAAAAAAACATATGAAAATTCAGGATTATTGCTTGTCTAATAATATGTTTAATAGTCACCAATTCACGAAATAGGCGAGATAGAATACTTGTCTACTACCCTCTCAGCCTCTGTTGCTATTTGTTCTTCCTATTTATGATTTTTAACAGAGAAAAAAATTGTCAAAATAGGAAAAACAAATAGGAACACATTTCTCAATTTATAAACATAGCCTAAAAAACATTAGATAACATAAACTTATGATTGTTAGAAATAGAATCATCAAGATATTTAGTAAGATTACAAATCAATGCTAGACTGCTTATCAAAATGATACTCCTCTTCTCAAAATCATCAGCTAGACTGCCGTCTTCAACCTCGCTATTCTCTTCAACCTCAAGAAGTTGCATTCGAACTCCACAAGAATCTGTATCTCTTTTTCTATGTCTACCTCCATCGACCATTGTGTTTTGCAATTCAAAGAAGCAAAATCTCTCTTTTCTCTTATAGTCTTACTTATATCTTTTAATTCGTTTACTATCAAGATTTATCCATATATATATATATATATATATATATATATATATATATATATATATATATATATATATATATATATATATATATATATATATTTTTGAAGGATTAATCCTTATATTATCGATGTTTGTTATAAAAAACTTGACAATAAGGGTGCATGTGAATTGTGATCATCTGCTGCCTTGTATCCAAGTTCTCCTTCCAATATCTCTCTCCTCCATCAACATCAGATTCTCTCTCCTCACTAAAAATGGACCTTCATCAGACCATCGACACCATCCCCACATCAACACTCCCACCATCAACAACTCCAAACCCCTTCTCGCTCAAGAAACAGAGCCCTTTCTTGAAGGATACCGACCAGATCTTAGCCATTACAGATGTATTATTAGCACCCGATCGGCGGCACGTCGTCAACAATCGCCACCACATTGGTACGAATCACTAGTCTCTCTCCTTTGACCGCCGTCTCGCCCTCCTGTAATGGTTAGTTTTTTAACATTGGTACGAATCGCTAATTGTTTGATGGTGTGAGCAGGTCTACCATATGCCGCCATTTTTTTTCTACTCCAATTTCTTTCACTATCCAAAGGCTCTTTTTCTGCTTCAACGGGGTACTTATATCTCTTATATATAATCGTGCAAGTTGATATAATAGCTGTGATTTTTCTAATTGATTTTACGGTTTTTTCACCATATACCCCCGACAAATCATGAAATTCACCATATACCCTTAATGTTTAAGATATTCACCATATACCCCTGAGTTTTCGAAAACGTTCACCAAATGCCCTTTTTTAACTGTCGTTAACTCACCGTTAGCTTTATTTACGATTTTGTCATCATTAAGCCCTTACCCTAACTCCTAATCCCCTAACCCCTAATTAACCCTCTAAACCCTAACCTAATCCTAACCCCTAACCCACCCTCCCCTCCCTGCCCCCACCCCCCCCTCCCTCCCCTCCACCCCAGCCCAGTGCTGCCGCACGCCGCAGACCCCCACTCTTCCCCCCGCCACCTCCAGCGCATCTCCCCGACAATAATGGACAACCTCACCCTCCCCTCCTACCACCTCGGCACCACCGCTGCTCCTGTTTCCGAACGGCCCCTCCCCCCCGTCGATGAATTTCCACGATCGAGACTCCCTCCCCCCGTCGATGAATTTCCGCGAACAAATGACGAGATAAATCGGCGAGATGGTGAGAGAACAAATCGGCGGCATCGAACGGCCCCAATCCCCGCAACTCGCATTTTCGCACAATTCATCAAGGTGGCTAGGGAAATCGATCATCAAGGTGACAAACGCCCGTGGAAATTGATCTTTAAGGGCAAGAAAGACTTAGGGTGGCTCGGGTGGGATGTCCAGATCTTCGGGACTACGGAAATCGACGGGGAAGGGGTGGGGAGGGGGGAGGGGGTGGAGGTGGGCAAATCGACCAGCGGGGGAGGTGGTCATGGGAAATCGACTGGGGAAATGCGGCGGTGGAGTGGGAGGGGTGGGGGGCCGGGGAAATGCGGCGGTGGAGTGGGGGAGGGGGTTGCGTCGGTGGATTGGGAGAGGGTGGGGGGTTGGGCTAGGGTGGAGGGGGAGGGGGTGGGGGCTGGTGGAGGGGAGGAGGGGGGGTGGGCTGGCCGGGCTTAGGGAGGGGGAGGAGCCCGGGCTGGGCTTAGGGTTAAGGATTAGGGTTTAGATTTTAGGGTTAGGATTTAGATTAGGGTTAGAGATTAGTGTTTAGATTTTAGGGTTAGGGTTAATTGTGGCAAAATGATAAATAAAGCTAACGGTGAAACGACAGTTAGAAAAATGGCATCTGGTGAACGTTTTTGAAAAGTCAGGGGTATATGGTGCATATTGGAAACATTGAGGGTATATAGTGAATTTCGCGATTTATCATGGGTATATGGTGAAATAACCGTTGATTTTATAACAATATGATTTCCTTAACATTAGCTTTCTAAAATGGTATATTGAGGATGAATTATATGTGTTTCCTAAACTATAGCAACTACTTATCAATTAGAAAGCGTGATTGGGGGTAATTTAAAATCATAATTGGTCGAAATGCTTCTAGGAAAGGGTAGATTAATGATGGATTAGTTAAATTTCCTAAATAATAGCAATTCCTAAACCAATTAAATCCTTGATTGTAGGAATTACACGGAATACACGCCTAAGTGGCCGAATTTGTTGAAGGATTGATTTGCTTGCCACGTGGACCATCTCATTGAATCCCTAAACAATAGAGCATGCCACCATAGCATCAATTGTCTAGCTTAAAGACACGTGGCATGAAGGATGTTGTTTTAGATATTTATATATAGATTGAAGGTTGTAACTTGTAACCATCCTTCGAGATGCTTTAGGTGGTGTTTCTTTGTAGAGCGTCATAGTTTTCTTTCCTGATCAATATATATATATATATATATATATATATATATATATATATATATATATATATATATATATATATATATACTTCCTCCGTTTCAAATTACTCGCTACACTTTTCATATAGGGAAGTTTCATATTACTTGCTACACTTCCTTTTTGGGCAATAAACTCTCTCTATCTCTCTCATCTCACATGGGTCTCTTTTCTTTTTACTCTCTACCTCTCTCTTCTCCAAAAATTGCCTAGTAGTCCGTGAATTGAGAAGTGTAGCAAGTAAAATGAAACGGAGGAAGTATATATATATATATATATATAGAGAGAGAGAGAGAGAGAGAAAGAGAGAGATTTAGGCAAGATTGGGAGAGTTTGCTATTGTAATTGTGTTGTATATTTTCTTGCACGAAATGCGATGTATATAGTGCCCGGTGAATGGTGATACATCATGTCACTGCAATTACGCAGTGAAACGTCTAATATTGGGCGGTAAATACAGAGCCATTTTATCTGTTCAATGTTTACATAATATATTATAACACTTGCTTAATTCTTTTCTAATCTAACTACCTTTATTGTGAGAAATTGTTGGTTTTGTTACCCTTAAAGCCTTAGAGGATTTCCATCTATTTTTCTATAAGTTGGGCTCACTTTCATTTTTTTTTTCCCTCAATTTCCTCACATTTTTCTCTCACTTTTTTTTTTGCGTATTACCTCTTTCATCCAACTTCATACCCAATTTGCCAATTTTTCTTCAAATCAATCATCATAAATCTAAATTAGGGGTTTAGGATTATCCTTCATTGAAATTTAATTTTAATGGAGTTTGCCAATTTCAACAACTTAAAGTAATATTTAAGTTTCAATTTTGAAAATGGGGTTCTTAAGAAATTGGGGCTTTTTCAAAATGGAAAGTGTTTTAACATTAGGGATTCCAATAAGGATTGAAGTATAGATACATTGAAGATTATTCATATTAAAAAGCTTTATTATGGCTTAACAATAACTCAATTAGGCACATTTCATTACCAATTACAAGTCATATTTTCACAAAGATCCCAATTGAACAAAATACTCAATTTCATATGAACCCTAATCCACAAAATTAAGACAACAATCTTACTTTATATGGTTGTAATTGGACGATTAGCTACCCCTAAAGTGAAACGAGAATGTGCAACAAACTCCTAATTTAGGTATTTGAAAAACTGTTTAAAGAGAACTTGAAAAAATTCAAGGGACGAGAAGAAAAAGGTTATAACTTAAAAGTAAAACTAACAGATAGTATCGAAGGAAATGGGAAAAGGTCTTAAGTGGGCCCACCTAACGAATTCATGGACGGGGTTTGTTACAGGGTAGTAAAAACGACAATCTATACAAATATATTAAAAGGTGTTCCTATCAAAGGAATGGTGCCACGTGGCACTCTTCTCAACCATTTAATACATATGTTTATAATCTCATTTAAAAATATTAATAATGTGTAGTTACTGGGATTCGAACACATGACCTTCGAAATCAAAATGTGAGAGTTTAACCACTAATCCACTACAATTTCAATATATTAAACGGTTTTTTCACCAAGTACCCCTGTGGTTTGACGAAATTCACCAGGTACCCCAATGTTTTCAGTTATTCACCAGGTAACCTTGAGGTTTGGTAAAAATTCTTGAAATGCCCCTGCCGTTAAGTTTCCGTCCAAATCATTCATATTAACCCGTATTAACTCTAATTAACCCTAATTAAACTCTAATTAATCCTAATTAAATCTAATTAAACTTTAATTATCCCTAATTACTTTAAACCTCCACCCACCATCACCCAGCCACCCTACCCCCCCAAAACCCACCTCCCCAGCCCCCCAAAACCACCCACCACCTCCCAGCCTCCCCAAAACCACCAACCCACCTCCCTAGCTCCCGAAACCAATCCCTACCACTTCACCCGCTCTAGAAAACCACCATACCCACCACCCTACCCCCCGAAACCCACCCCCATCCACCTCCCTTGCTCCCTAAAACCACCTTTTTCCACCACCCTACCCCCTGAAACCCACCCCATCCACCTCCCCTGCTCTCGAAAACCACCATACACACCACCCTTACCCCTGAATTTCTAAATTTGGTTATACTATTGCAGCATGATGCAACACATGGATAATCATTTTGATATGGATTTTTTTTCTTGTGTGGCAATGTATTACGACTCTCCCTTAAGAGAAGAGCATTATTGTAATTCTTTTATACCTTACATTGGAAAAACGAAAAATCAGAGTAGTATATATATACTTTTTGTATAATCCAAGACATTTTGAGAATAATAAATGTTCTTAAGCGCTCCTAAAAATAATAATGCACCCAATAATAAGAATACTTAGGCCATGCTGTTTTGAGATGAAATTTGTTGAACCGACCTGACCCGAAAAATAATAAATAATTGAAAATAAGAGGGGTTGGTTCCCAATTGTTTTTTAAAAGGTTGTTTCTCATACAAATATAATTTAAAAGGTGAAATTTGTCAAATTTTCCTATAAATAAAAGAAGAAAAAAAAGCTTTAGAAATAGTTAAAAATAGCACTTGATTTCAATAAATTAACGGTTTTTTCACCATATACCCCTGACTAATTTTTTTTTGCACCATTTACCCTTTCAACTTTCCAAATTCACCATATTCCCCTTACGTTTGAAAAAATACATCCACTTACCCTTAATGATTAATGGCGTTCAACTCCGTTAGTCATTAACCCTTAATCCCCCATCTAACCTAATTAACTAACCCAAATCTACCCTAATCCTAACCCTAACCCTAACACTTAACACCCCCACCCCTCCCCCCCACCCCCCACTACCCCCTTACCCCAGCCCCACCCCACCCCCCCACCGCACCACCACCCTTCCCCAGCCCCCCTCCCTCCTCCGCAGCCCCCTTCCCCCGCAACACCCCCACCCTCCCCGCAGCCCCCCTCCCCTGCAAGCCCCCTCCCTCCCTCCCCCACCCTCCCCCGCACCCTCCTTCTCCCCCCCTTCCCTTGCTGAATCGCGCGAGCCCCCTCCCCTTCCCCTTCCCCGGCCGTCGCGCACCCCTTCCTCCGAGTCGCGCCCCTCGAGGCGGACCCCCTCTCTCCTCGTCGCGCAACCCCGCCCCCGAGTCGTGCCCCTCGAGGCGGACCCTCTCTCTATCCTCGTCCACGCAACCCCTTCCCCCGAGTCGCGTCCTTCTCTCTCCTCACCGCAGCCCTGCGCTTGCTTGAACGCAAATTACCTCGGGGTTGGCGGGCGAAGACAGCAGGGGGTGGGTTTGCGTGTGGTGTGCGGCGGGATTCGAAGGGGGGGGGGATGGCTGTTGGGCTGCGGGATTCAAGGGGGGGGGAGGGGAGGGGGTTCGCGACGCAGGGGAGGGGAGGGGGGTCGGCGGGGAAGGGGAGGGGCGACTGCGAGTAGGGAGGAGGGGGCTTCGGGATGGTGGTGGGGAGGGGGTGGTGGGGCAGTGGAGGAAGAGAGTGGGGGGGGAGGGGTGGGGGTGTTAAGTGTTAGTGTTAGGGTTAGGGTTAGGATGTTAGGTTAGGGTTAGGGGGTAGATTTAGGTTAGTTAGGTTAGAAGGGGATTAGGGGTTAATGACTAACGGAAGTCTAACACCGTTAGTCAAAAGGGTAGTTTGATGTATTTTTTCAAACGTGAGGGGTATATGGTGAATTTGGAAAGTTGAAAGGGTATATGGTGCAAAAAAAAATTAGTCAGGGGTATATGTTGAAAAACCCGACGATAAATTAAACCACTAGATACATAATCACGTCAAGTAAATGATTATAACTTTTGACACACAAGCCATATTACAGTTTTTGTATCACTAAAATTATTAGTGTAACAGATGATTTTAGAATAATCCAGTTAATATATGTTTATCACAAAACTTGCTGATTTATTTATAGTTTATAAAAATAATATAGCTGATAAATATTTCCATGTAATTTAATAACTGTAATTATATCATATTAACCGTCAAGTGTAATTCTATCATAACCGAGTTTATATTCCTCAGGAAACATCCTCTGGAGGTCCCCCAAAGGAGTTTGCAAGGGTGTTAAATTGTCCTAGAATTTGACTGTATACGTAATTCTATCATATTAACCGTCTACAATAATTCTATCATAATTGTAATGTAAATAATTGCATTAAGAAATCCAGTGAATATATTTAAGTTTCCTAATCATACCTAAATTAGTATTTCCTAGTTATTTCAGGATTAGGATAACATATTGCCTTGTGCATGAAGTCGAGCTTATATGTACATACCCTACGAATATCACTGCCACTATACATTTACCTCCTCCTGGCTTCTAATACATCATCCATAGTTGCATTCTAGCTACTACAACGACTGATTTGCTTAGCTTCAAGCTGTTAAGGCCGACGCTGTCGTAAAATTAGCATAGTTGTTCAGTTTTTCCCGTGGTGTAAGGTATGAATATGAATCTTGAATTCCCTTACATATCAATAATAAGCAAGTTATATTATTTTTAGTTTTCATGATCATCGTTTCTTATATTTTAATGCCTTTTTTTTGTTAGTTTTAGGATTTTCATTATCTTTCTTTGTAATATGTTTATGTATCAACTTATTCTTACACTAGTAGAATAAATGCTTATTGCTGCGGTCATTAAGTGGCTTATTGCGGCGGTTTTGACCGCGCAAAGAATTAATAGGTAATTAGACTTTTCTTTGCGGTTTTAAACCGCAAAGAATATCAAAACATATTGCTGCGGTTTCCGGGCAAAACCGCAAAGAATATATACATTATTTCATTATTTAAATAAACCATATTGTTTGCGGTTTCGCGACAAACCGCAAAGAATATATATATTTTTTATTATAAAAAAGCAGTATATTGCTGCGGTTTCTTGGACAAACCGCAGCAATATATTGTTTTTTTTATAATAAAAAATACATATTGCTGCGGTTTGTCTCAGAAACCGCAGCAATATGTATTTTTTATTAAAAAATTAAAGCCTATTGCTGCGGTTTTTACCCAAAACCGCAGCAATAGGTACTAAAGCTAAAAAAAAATTTTTTTTTTTCCGATATTCATATACAATGAGAGAGAGTGCCAAAAAAACACTTAACTAAAACACAAACTTACATCATTACACTCATATATTATATAGAACCATATTCTTACATAACTTATAACAAAATTTGACTAACAAATCTACCTATAACACTAACCTAAAAAAAATCTGACTAATACATCTATGGTAACTACCAATAACACTAACCTAAAAAAAAATCAGATTTAACTTCAGCCCAAAAAAAATTCGAAAAAAAAACAGATCTACAAACTCACTAAATTGCTGCAACACACACGAAAATTGGCAACATATTGGCCTGATATATTGTAAACAAATCACTAATTCAATGTGTATAAACCAACATAAAACGCCAAAATTACAGTTATAAAAGAAATCAAATTCGCAATTCTAAACATTATAAAATTCAAGAATGGTTGAAGAAAATCACCACCATTGATGATTCTTCGCCCAATCAGCCCGTCAGATTTGATGTCGGTAAATTAGGAATTGCTATCGTTGAAGGCGAATCCAAAGTCGGGAACGGAGCTTGAAGGTCGAAGCTCATCGGAAATTTGAAGGTCTGAGATGAAATTGACGCAAACCATGGATGACCACCACCAAACTCGTCGGAGGCGGCGAACGAGACCGGAGATCGAACAACGAAATCTCGAAGAACGACGAGGAGATCTGGAGAATAGGCCGACGATCTGGGCGAGGACCGGCGAAGTGTGAGGAGACCGGCGACGAGTGAGGACCGGCGACGACTGAGGGAGGCGTGAGTGAGAGGGAGGCGTGAGTGAGAGAGAGAATCAGTGGGATGATAGAGGAGGAGTGAGAGCAGATCTGAAGGAGGAGAGAGAAAGGAGAAAGCGGCTGAAATGAATAGAAGGCTGAAATGCGAGTGTCCCAAACCCTAGCGCCTTTTATACGAATTAAACGAGGATATTGCTTCACCGCAGCAATATATTAAAATATATATATTTTTAATATTATTTAAATATATTGCTGCAGCTTTTACAAAAAACCGCAGCAATATGTCTGGTCTTTTCAAAAAATTCCCGTTGAAACCATATTGCTGCGGTTTTTTGTAAAAACCGCAGCAATATATTAAAATATATTTTTTTAATATTATTTAAATATATTGCTGCGGTTTTGGCCAAAACCGCAGCAATATGTCTGGTCAAAAAGTCAACTTTTTTTCAAAAATTTCCCGTTGAAACCATATTACTGCGGTTTTTGGCCGAAACCGCAGCAATATCTTTATTTTATATTTTACCTTTTCTTTTTACTTGATATATTGCTGCGTATGGGTAAAGCCGCAGCAATACCACCGCAGCAATAAGCAATTATTCTACTAGTGTTAGTTTTTGAGTTTTGATGATATTTTTTTACTACATATTTACGTTGATGTGAGCTGGTTACAATTATTCATGAATTGATCGGTAATAATATGTTTCTTTTTATTGGAGTTTAAAACTTTCTTCATGATTTTTTTCTTGATCATGTACAGGATGTTAAAGAAAAGTGCAAAGTCCTTGACTCTTATCCTTTCAGTTAGTTTTTCCAAGAATTAGATTAATGTTTATATATTATACTGATCATGTATTCTTAGTTTGTATAGATCATTAATTAGCTAGTAAAGTAGTGTTATCATCATGTTTTGGTCAATAAGCTCAAAATAACCTTTAAGCTAAGATTATGAATGTTACTGATTTGTTTTGAATTCACTAAACATTGGTGCTACTTCGAAGTTTTTATGTATCTTTCTTCTTATATTGTCCATGCTTTGTTTTCATCTAGTTCAATATTTATTCTTCTTATTCCATTTTTCTGATTTTATATAGTTGATATTTTGCAGCAACATGGAAAAATCATCTTTATGGGGCATGAATTTTGGAATGAACGAGGATGTAAACGAGATTGTTCCTAATCTAACTACTGATCCTATGCTACTAAAGGGCGACTTTCTTGAAGAGTTGTTGTCGCCGCCGTGCCAGCCACTGATCCAACACCATCATCATGGAAAAGGCAAGGAATTGAAGCTTATGGATCAAGTGCTAAAACCATCTCCATCAACGAAAAAAAGCTTGTCTAGACTTTCTTGAAGAGTTGTCGCCGCTGCCGTCACCACCGATCCAACATCATCACATTCACCATGGAAAAGGCAAGGAATTGAAGCTTCTGATTCAAGTGCTAAAACCATCTCCATCAACGAAAAAAAGCTTGTCTAGACTTATTATCATACCACAAAAAGTTGGAGATGACAAAGAAGAGATTGCAGCAGAATGATTATAAGCAATGCAATAAGTCTTGTTTAGACTCGTTATCATACGACAAAAAGTTGGAGATGACAAAGAAGAGATTGCATGATGATTATGAGCAATGCAATAAAGCAAGGAAGACAGCGCGTTTAATGGAATATATTGATCTTCCTGCCATTCCGCAACATGGTTGTGGTGCTGCCCTACGAAACTAGAAGCATCTAAAGAGAGGGGGTAATCGTATAATCAAGCTTCATAGATAGATATATTAGCTCTCCTCCTCTATCAATATTCTAAGTAAACTCCATAGCTACTCTTGTACAATCAACTTGTATTGACGGCGACATTGACATAGTGGATTGGTGGTCACAAGAATCACCAGTGGTTTTTCTCGTCCTTTGGGTTTTCCGCATCACCATTTGTTTGTGTTCTTAATTCTTTTATTTGCATCTTTACTGCTCTTTATTTATTTCTTATAATTTGTGCCTTGCTTTATTGCATTGCTCATAATCATCCTGCAATCTCTTCTTTGTCATCTCCAACTTTTTGCTGTATGATAAGGATTCTAGACAAGTTTTTTCCGTTGATTAAGATGGTTTTAGCACTTGAATAGAACTTGGTTTGATTTAGGTTCACAGGCATGTAGAACGATGATTTGAAAAGATTAGGAAGCAAATTAAACTAGATGAGGTTTTTTAATCTCATTGATCATTAACTTTTTTATTTTATTGTGCATGGAGTAGCCGTTCTTCTGTAAGTAGATTCATCTTGGATACTTTGGATTGTAAATCCAGTAATCTTGAAGTCATTAGGATCGGAGCTGTGCTTTTGTTTTGCATGAATTTAAGTATTGTGCCATTGGTCGATTATTTCTTTTATGTGTTGAGCAAAAACTTGATAGTTTGTTCTTGTTGCTTAGGCAAAACTCAAAAATTAAGCAGGGCGTACAGTAAATCTTCTTGCTTTCGAACAATATCACAATATGTAATGCTTCATATTAGTTATTGTACAAGGTCATTCTAATTTAAAAGAAAGTTTCATGTACATTTTATAGGACTAAGTTTTTTAATATTGGTTGGAGAGGAGGTAAAATTAAATGATCTCTATCTCAATTTAATTCTCATTTAGAAAGGTGATTTACAAATTAAAGGAACAATCACGATGTTGTTAATTGATTAATTGTAATAAAAAAAATTGATGATACACATTCAAAGAAGCTATTTGTCATGGTCTGAATGTTTAGAGTTTTAGAAACTCGATAGCGCAACACTCTAGAGTAGTGTTATAGGGATAAGGGTGCAATCGTGCAAGGATAAGTCTTTGACCTAGGAGCATTTTACTCATATTTAACCATGTATTATCTTCCCCTCTAAAAAAAAATCCATGTATTATCTCCGTATGTTTACCAGTTTGGTTCGACATTTTTGAACTCTAAGAAATGTAACTAAATATCAATTCTCTTTCTTTTTGTTTGGTTCAACATCTCTTCAATCCATTACCATTACTTGGTGGTAAATTGGTAATAGATTTTTCTAGTTTGTTACCTTCTCTTCCCCCTCAACAATCCGTTTGTTGGTAGTAATAGTTGTATCTCTCTTACCATTTCAAAGCTTGAACCTAATACCCCATAAAACTAACAAGTTTTATTACCATTTCACTTCTCTACTATATGAGTTTATTCCCAATCCATGCCATGACTTGAACAAGCATACTCTCAGTCTAATTTACTCAAATCTACAAAGAGGCTAATGAAATCGTCGAAGAACTTCTAAATTTGTTCATACTATTGCAACTCGATGCAAGATATGGATATTCATTTTAACACCAAAACGGACTCCAATATTCGATTTCATTACAAAGCAACCCACATGATCGTTTCTTTGAACTCATGCCCGAACTCACCTACACAGATAAAAATAAAACGAGGGAGAATCGAGAACTAAAATAAAGAGGAACATAAATAAAATAATAAGAGTTAAGAGGGAATAAAATTAGAAAATTATTTACAAAAACTAAACTAAAAAAAGTGATAAAACAAAGAAAATAAATGAATGACGAAATGAGAACTAGAAACTAATAAAAAACACTCATTATATTAATTAAGCTAAAAGAAAAAACTAAAAACTAATAAAAATCACTAATTAAGCTATTGTTAGACATTTTAGGAAATTTATCAAACCTAAGGGGTATTTGGTGAATTAAGAATGTGACGGAAACTTAACGGCAGGGGCATTTCAAGAATTTTTACCAAACCTCAGGGGTAACTGGTGAATAACTGAAAACATTGGGGTACCTGGTGAATATCGTCAAACCACAGGGGTACATGGTGAAAAAACCTTATATTAAATAAATGGTTGAGAAAAGTGCCACCATTTCTTAGATTTTTTTTTAAAGGTAAGGAAAAAACATTAGGCTACCCTCCTCTCGAGGGGAATACCTAATGCGTCGGATACAAGAATAGAAGATAGGGAGGAATTATTACAGTCTGAAATTTCAAAACTAGAACTAACTAAATGGCCTACATTGGCAATTCAGTCAGCCGCTCTATTTGCTTCCCTATATATATGTCGAACTTGCACTGAGTTGAACTTTGAAAGTAGAAACTTTGAGTCTTCAATAATGTTGGCTATTTTCCACGGGAAAGACCAGAGATTTTTGATAGCATTAATAACTTGAAGATTGTCGCCTTCCACAATTATGTCTCGGATACCCAATTGTGTGGCTATGATGAGACCATGATGCAAAGCTGAAGCTTCAGCAATAAGGACTGAAGAATGCCCTAGATTGAAAGCTTTTGCTTGGTAGGAACATCTTTTATTATATTTGTATAGATTGTTATTTTATCCCCAATTCCTTAGAAGTTTTTTTAAAACAAATTATCATGCCATATCGTCCATTTTTCAATATTGCACTAAACAAAATATTACCAAAACTAATAAAATCAATTATGAAATTGATGAATAATAATAATATATTTGATATATAACTGACTCGGGGCATCGCTGGGGCCAATAAACTAGTTTAGGAATTTAAAAGGTGTTAAATTAAAAGAAAAAAAAAACATGAATTAAGAAGTTATACCAACAATTCGAATTAAGTTTATAACGTGTAAATTAACCCTAAAAACATAACATGAGATAAAGAAAACATAAGTTGAATTCATAAAACAGACAATAACAATCGCATGAATAATCACAATCACATAAAGTATATCTTTAAAATCAAAATCGCAACATAAGATCGTATAAACAAGTAGATTTATCTAAGGGAAAAAGAAACCTGGAACGAACTTTGAAGATTAATTCGAGCATCAGAAATCCGTATGTGTGAGGGAAGCTGAGAGGTTTATAAACTTGAGGGTTGGGCACAGTGTTAGTATACTGATATGGAAATTTTGGTTTTAACTACCTTCTTTATATTACGTTTTTTAAATAATTATTTTTCTGTTGTAATATTGAGAGATTTAAGTAAGATTGGGAGAGTTTGAAATTGTAGGTTTACAGTTGTGTTGTATATTCTTGCGCGAAATGCGGTGTATATAGTGCCGGGTAAATAGATACATCATGTCACTGCAATCACGCAATGAAACGTCTAATATTGGGCGGCAAATACAAAGCCATTTTTATTCGTTCAATGTTTATATCATAACACTTTTTCGAATTTAACTATCTTTATTATCAGAAATTGTTGGTTTTGTTACCCTTAAAGCCTTAGAGGAATTCCATCTACTTTTCTATAAGTGGGGCTCACTTTCATTTTTTTTCCCCAATTTCCTCACATTTTCCTCTCATTTTCTTTTGCATATTAACTCTTTCATCCAACTTCGTACGCAATTTACGAATTTTTCTTCAAATCAATCATCATAAATCTGAATTAGGGGTTTACGATTATCCTTCATTGAAATTTTAATAGAGTTTGCCAATTTCAACAACTTAAAGTAATATTTAAGTTTCAATTTTGATAATGGGGCTCTTAAGAAAGTGTTTCAATATTAGGGCTTTCATTGAAATTTTAATAGAGTTTGCCAATTTCAACAACTTAAAGTAATATTTAAGTTTCAATTTTGATAATGGGGTTCTCAAGAAAGTGTTTCAATATTAGGGCTTTCAATAAGAATTGATGTATAACTACATTGAAGTTTGTTCATATTAAAAAGCTTCATTTTGGTTGAAGAATCATTCAACTAGGCACATTTCATTACCCATTACAAAGTCATATTTCACAAAGATCTCAATTGAACAAAATCCCAATTTCATATGAACCCTGATCCATAAAATTAAAACAACAATCTTACTTTACTTGGTTGTAATTGGATAATTAGCTACCCCTAGAGTGAAACGAGAATGTGTAACAAACTATTAATTTAGGTATTTGAAGATTGTTTTAAGAGAACTTGAAAAAATTCAAGGGACAAGAAGAAAAAGGTTATAACTTATAAGTAAAACTACCGAATAGAATTTTGAAGAAAATGAAAAATGTCATAAGTGTGCCCCACCTAACGAATTCATGGACATAATTCGTTAAAGGGTATCAAAAACAACAATTTAGGAATTTAAAAGGTGTTAAATTTAGAAAGAAAATTAGAAAGGTAGTTGTTTAAAAAATGGGATATAAGAAATGTAGTAAAAGCCAAAAAAAAATCATATCTATAGACTGTACCCCATGTAGTTTAGGGCCAAGATATTGGTATTATTATCATTAGTCTTACATGTACATAATGTAATTACATAATTATTTTAGAATACAATAACAAATATATATTAAATTGGAATAATTGATTCTAATAATACTTTCTCCGTTTCTTAAATTTTAACTATCCACACTATGATTATGGTAACTTTGACTAAGATTTGTGATTTGTACATAATGAAAAACATATGGGATCTTGTTAGATTCGCCTCGTGACCCACTTTCATAATATGTAATCCCTCTGTTTTTTTTATCCTTATCACTTTCTTGTGCGCGTTTCCCAATGCACAACTTTGAACTTTAATATCTTTCATTATATATTAGTAAAAATTATAACGATTGAATATTAATAAAGTATTAATTGAGACGAATCAAACAAGACCCCACATGACTATATTTTTTCTTATAAATTGAAAAAAATTGAGAAGATTATCTCTAAGTATGAATAGTGTCAAGATTCTAAGTGAAAAGGATAAAAGAAAAAACAGCGGGAGTAATTTTTATAATTTTGATCTATATGTAATTATAGATATTTATGGTCAAAGTAATATCTCGTTGTGCGTGAAAGTGAGTTTGTTGCATTTAAAGAGAAGCGGAGGAAGTACAACATTTCCGCGATTAATTTTTAATAAACCTACCTTTTAATTATTCATGAATAATGCAACCTTTATACCCTATTTACTTCTAGTGAGTCAAAATGTCTTAAAAATATCTAAAATATTAACTCTTTATCATAGAATTAGGGGAATTAAGGCAAAGGAATGGAAAAATGGACGAGCTGGGAAATGTAGCTTACCAGACAAACTGATTATCAATACGTTAAAGCCCATTAAAAGCAAATATCCCCAAAAGGTTGCATTATTCAAGAATAACTCAAATGTTGACTTATTAAATATTAATCGGTGAAAGGTTGTCTTATTAGAATCAATTATTCATATTAAATTCTAATATTATTATTCTCACTTTTATTGGTGCCTAATGGTAGATAATTTATTCAAAGGGTACCTTTTTTTTATAGGAAGTAATAAACTTAGTATTAATAATATGAAAATTTTAAATTACCATAAGTACATCGTGATGATAATAGATAAACTTAGATAAAGCAATATTTTTTGAAAAAAACTCATTCCTATTGTATAAAAGTTATAACCATGCAGTGTAATAAATTCAAAGAAAATACTACAATAACACTAAAAATAATACTACAAATGACATACGAATATCATCTTTGTATTTTTACTTTAATCAATAATAATAATAATAAAATAATAATAATAATAATAATGATGATGATGATGATGATGATGATGATGTAATTGACAATTAGGCCTTTCGTTGTCACTAAACTTCTCGTGATGCAACTGCTTTGTTGGATTCCATGGAGGAACTACAAAATGCCATGATTCATTCTCACATCACAACTCAAATACTCCATCTGTCCCTAAAAGATGTTCACATTTCTCATATAAAGACAAAAACAAAAACAAAAACAAAAAGCCAATCAATCAAACACTCCAATTCCTTAACTACAATGTATTTAAACCTTTTTACACTCTATTCATTATACCTTTGAACATTAAATCAAGTACAAAACTTTTATAAGGGTAGTAGATTGTCTCCGTTGCCTATTTGTTACTCCGACGTTAATCGATAAATTGGAGAAAAAGGAAAGGAAGGAATATACGTAGTAGTATTGGTATATGTAACTTCTCCATTCTAATCTAGTAACTTGTAGTCTACTAATTGAATAGCGCATATCTAAACTTAACAACAAAACGGTCTGAATTAAATTGTTGTAGCCATTGTAAAATTATCGAGATTAGAGATCTTTTTACAACAATTGAGCGCCAACAGCTATATACCAACCACTAACTGCTACTCTGACAGCTAAAATCCACCCAAAATAAAAGCTGAAAAACCACAACTAAAATGCGTCAAAGAAATGAAATCTCTCCGAATATTTCACCTCCCAGTAACTACAACTACAACATCAACAGTTCATAAACCCCCATTTTCTCTCTCTTCCTCCATCTTTCCCCGCCATAATTTCTCTCTCTTCCATCTTTCCGCCATTAAAATGCAACCTTCTTCCTCCAAAACCCTAATCGACTTCTTCCCCCAAACCAATTCCAAACGTCGCAAAACCACCAACAATGGCGGCGCCAGCAGCTTTCCTCCTCCTCCATCTTCTTCTCTCTCCAACTCCGACAACAATGGCGATTGCGTCGAAAACCCTAGTGATGGTGATACTAGCCTCCTCACTGCTGAGCAGAAGTTCAGAATGGAGTTTAACAAATCCCTAGCTCTGTCTAAAAGGAATCTCCGATTTTGTTCCGAAAAAGTCCAGAATTCTAAAGGTTTCTCTTTATTTACTTCTCGTTGTTCTAAATTTCTAGGGCACATTTTATTTTGGTGGCTAAAATTTTTATACACTACTTTCGGAAGGTTTGTGCAATTCACAACAGTTCTATACATTTTTTGTTTATATCATTACAAGAAGTAGTATATCTAGTTAAAAAAAAGTAGCAAATTTAATCAATAAGTTAGTATAATATACCTATAATCACATCATATGCAAAGTTTTTATATACTATCTTTTTTTTATGATAAATATAGTACTTTTTGTAACAAATCTACTATTGTTTTTGCTAATTATACCACCAAAATTTGTTCTGATTTTGGCATTTGTCCTAATTTTGGTTATAGTTTGTTAAAATTGTTTAAAGTTGTGTTGTGTAAATAGCCTTTTTATATTAATGTGAATAGATTTTTTTTGGTAAGATGGTTGTTTTATGGTATAATCATATACAAGTAATGTGCGTTTTAGTCGATTGATACATGAATGATTTTAAGTATATATGGCCAAAGAGGTTTGTTATGATCGTTATAATATGTGTTTATGTAAACTTACCAGTTGAAGGGGGTAATGGCTATGTGAAGCTGAAGGAGCTCCTGGTGGAGGAATCGTGGTTGGGAGCATTACCTGAGGAGCTAGACAAGCCATATGCTAAGAATTTATGCAAATTTGTCGAGAACGAAATTTGTGGTGGCAAAGTACCCATTTATCCCCCTCAACACTTGATCTTTAATGCTCTGAACTCGACGCCATTTGATAGAGTTAAGGCCGTCATTCTTGGGCAGGTATCCTTTGAACGCTGATTGCTTCTCCCACTATATGATTTATTTCTCATGTGGAGTTTAATCCTTTTGAATCTCTGTATTAGCCATATTAGATGCTAAGACACTTCATTTTAACTCTTAAGTGGAAAATGTTTGCTTACAATTCTGTTTGAAGGGTTTATGTGGTCTGAAGCAGTTTCAGTTTCATGTTAGACTTCTATTTTTCTTATCAATGCTCTGTCTAGGCTCTTTCACAGTATTGAACAACATGAAATTGTTTTATCTATATGATGCTATATATGCTACAATTCAGAGACGGGAAACCTTCTTTTTTTCAATTTTTTTGGAATGAGTAACCAATTCTATAGAAATGAAGGCAAGCTGCTGGCCAATTTTTGCTTGGTATACCAAAATTTCTGCATGCTACACAGTGGCGTATCTAGGAATTTACTCATGGGGGTACGAATACGTAAGTAGTTAGACTCGTCAATTTTTTTTTTTCAAAATAAAGCTTTGTTAACATTTTTGTCTGCCTAAGTTTGAGTAAGAACTTAGATATAATTGCTAACTATTTAATTGTTCAATGTTTCAATTTAAATAATCAAAACTTTAAAAATAAGTTGTTCAATTTAAAAACAGTTGTTTCAGTATATAAATGAGGAAAATTTGAGGGGGGAAAAATTAGAGACAAAAATATTAGTTTGGAGCTTTGATCTTTGTGGGCGGCTTATGAATTTGTTGTTGCAGAATAAGCTTACTTATAAATTTGTAGTTGCAGAGTAAGCTTACTTATAAATTTGTAGTTGCAGAGTAAGCTTACTTATAAATTTGTAGTTGCAGTCTAATAGCCACAGGCCCATAGGGAGTAGTATATAGTAGAAGTGTTGAAGATAAATTAAACCTGAATTAAAGGGGAGTAATTAAAAGCAAAAAATATTAGTTTGGAGCTTTGATCTTTTTGGGCGGCTTATGAATTTGTAGTTGCAGAGTAAGCTTACTTATAAATTTGTAGTTGCAGACTAATAGCCATAGGCCCATAGGGAGTAGTATATAGTAGAAGTGTTGAAGATAAATTAAACCTGAGTTAAAGGGGAGTAATTAAAAGCAAAAAAAAAAAGAACTTTGTGGGGTTTCGAACTCAAGACCTCCCCATCCATCCAGTAATCTTTCTTTTCCCTTCCGCTACCAGCAAGACAAGCCTCAACATATTGATTTGTTTTCATTATTTTCCATAAATAATGGGGGTACAGCTGTACCCCTTGCACCCCCTATAGATCCGCCTATGATGCTACATATAGTGTGTAGTTCATTTGGGAATAATGCTCTTTCAATTATTGGCGATGTTTTCATATGAAAGTATGTGATTTCATGTTTAAGCCAAATTGACTAGACAATAACATATTGATGGGGAATAGGATAATTTATATATAGTTTGTTTTATTATTGTTTTTTTTTATTCGACTTGTTTTAGGTGTTTTTGGGCCTTCAACAAGGTTCCAGGTTGTATGAGTTAATTATTGGGCTATTTTAGTTCATTAGTTATTTGTCTTGGACTCATGGTAGTTTATTGGACTTTGATTTTTCTAGGTTAATTTAATTTCTTTTTCTTGTTGGAGTAGGAAGCAAGACAATACTAGCTATAAATATTCTTGGGTTGTAAACCAAAATTAGAGAGATTGATTTTGATAATTACTTCCTCTGTTTTTTTAATTCTACCATTTTGACTTTTGACACTATTAAAAAATTCTACTTTGACCATCTTGTATTATTTATATACAAGGAAAAACATAGTCATGTTGATCTTGTTATTTAATATATAATTGTTCAAAGTTGTGCGTTGGCAAATGTGCAAAGAGCAAATAGTAGAAGTAAAAAAAAAAAAAAAAAACGGAGGAAGTATTAAGTTGACGAGCTTTTGGGTTATTGTCTTCAAAGTGTTCTTGCGTAAATACTTACCCCTTCTTTCTTGTTGTTTGCGCGCTTCAAAACCCTCTAAATTTGCACGTTTAGGGAACTACCCTTTAGTTTTTGTTTGGGTCTTTTTAGATTCATATCACATACATCAGAAGGAGATATTCTGATGAATTTTTAAGGAGTATAGAAAACTGTATGAGTGACTTTTTAAGGAGTGTAGAAAAGTGTATGAGTGATTAGATTTCACCTGTTACAGCCTTAAAACTCTTTAATCAGTTAGTTACTACATGTCAGTCTTACAGATTATCAAATTTCTTGTGTTTCAGTTCTAATGTACTAATACTTATCACTGCAGAATTCATGGTATATCACTATCATCACTATATGGGAATTTAAAATTTCAATTGATTGTAGTTTGGGGACTTTAAATTGCTGTATGCGAGTGTACCCTTTTAGCATTCAACAAGTAGGTTGATGCCAGGCAAACTGATATGTGCAATGTCAATAAGATACAGTGGCTAAATGTTAAAGTATCCATCTTTAACTTCTCAAAACTCTATCCGTTCAAGATTCCAGCTTTTTCTTTCCAAGGAAGTTTTCTTTTACCAGCTGTTATCTTGAACTCACTAGGTAGGTCAGCAGCTAAAGACATTTGAGATTTTGAGACTCATCTCTTTCTTATCTTCATCAGCTATTTGTTTGTTCATTAATAAGCTTTTTGGCTTTCATACCCTGAATTGTGACTTCATGATTTGCCTAATTTTCTTGTAAGAGGACATCAAGAGATGGAACTTATGGGATTTCTTTTGTCAGGATCCATATCATGGACCAGGACAAGCAATGGGCCTTTCTTTCTCAGTACCAGAGGGTATTAAGATTCCTTCAAGTCTTGGAAATATATTCAAGGAACTCAAACAAGATCTTGGATGTTCTATTCCATCGCATGGGAATTTGGAGAGATGGGTTGTACAGGTGATAGTTCTGACAAGTTCTGTGGTTAATGTTCCATCTTGCATGTCGTTGAAAGTGTATTTTCTGATTTTAAATCAACTCATTGTTTAGCCTTAAGGATTGCAATAAGATACTAAACACTTTTAGTTTTGACAGAAGGTATTGCCAAAATGCTAATCTATATTTACTCAGACTTGGGTAGTTCTGTCGCACATGGTCACATGTCCAAGTATCCGACCCTACTATTTAATGAAGAATCGTATGTCAAAGTGTCAGAGTGTTCATGTCATATTAATGTCAAGGATCCAACATGGGTATCGAGGCAAAATGAAAAGTCCTAGTAACATAAATGTCAATATTAGAAAAGAAATTCTAAATAAGAATTGCTGTACTGCAGGGTGTTTTGCTGCTCAACACAGTCCTCACAGGTAAACTGCCTCATCTAGCAAAGTATTGTGTCTGTATTAGCTTCTTCATTTGACTGAAGCATTTGACTGAAGTATTAGATTTGCATCTTGCTTCATTCCTTTGTGAATCCTTTCTTCGTAACTCCTTTCACATTTCTTGATCAATTATTTTCTGTATGCATCTTGCTCTTCAAGTTGGTGGTAAAACTTATCACAGTTGAACACAAGAAAATCTCCCACTACTTTTTCATATGCCCACCCTCTTAACTCAGTCTACTCAGTATCTACAAGCTAGTTAAACTAACATGTCGAAAAGGGACTAGGTTCATCATAAAAGCAGAAGAGCAAAAATTGACAATCTTCAAACCGACGGCAAGATCCTGATGTATAAGATATAAATTAGCATTGTAGATGATCAATTACTAATTCACACTGTACATGTCAACTCTCCCATACTGTTGCTCTCCACAAGAATCATGCGCAGGAGCCGTAGAGCAGTGAAAATTAAACTTATTATGGACATCAGAGAGCTATGCATGTTGATTTTGGTTTTCCCAAGATGCTATTAATTGAGGGGAATGACCTGTAGAGAGCCAAGTACATAGGTTAAGAGTTATATCGAATAAGGTTGAGTTCAATATGGTGAAAGGATGATAATTGATGGTCAATCTATATGGATAGCTTGAATTGCAAGAATCTGATAGCTGAAGCAAAGTGATCTCTTTACATTATTCTGATAGCAATGACTCCAGAATAAGGTGGCTACAAGTCACTGGTTGGCAGTACCAAGGGATATTCGTTGGTCACTGTAACAACGATGGAGAACCTCCCACAAAATAACCTTCCCAGAATTAATTCAAAATTTTAATCGACAAATTTTACGAAGTGATAATGGTTGGGGGGGGGGAGGGATTATTTTTAACATTACAACTTACTTGCACACCAACTGGCCTGATAAAATGTTCCCTAGAACTTACCTTTGGAACCTGAGAGATTTTCAAATGCAGAAACTACAGAAGTCATTCCTGTAATCTTGAACTTCCAAATTGAAATTTCATGTTATCCACATAAATCTGACTTATGTTTGTTATCTGCTTTCTTATCTCGTCAGTTAGGAATCATCAAGCTAACTCTCATGCTAAGAAAGGTTGGGAGCAGTTTACTGATGCTGTAATACGAACAATATCTGAAAAAAGACGAGGTGTTGTATTTATTCTTTGGGGAAACTGTGCTCAAGAGAAAATCAGGTTTGTTTCCCAGCTCTTTACTATACGGAGTAGAACTTTTCGCAAGTCATCAGTCACTTTGTCTACGTGATTTTGCTTTGGTGTAAAATTACATTTTTCTGCAAAGTGTAGCCTAAGAAATGAATTTGATTCTTTTCTGTGTTTTGAATGTAGTTATTATCTGAGTTTCTTCTACGATTTGTCTTCTAAATATTAGCAATTGGTAGTCTGCTTTTGTTAATTGCCTTGGTTGCACTCTGTTTTCTTTCTATAGAAGCGTTTTTGTTTGGAGGACGACCTCAAATGTTCTTGAAGCATATACTATTGCTTATGCTTTATAGTCATGTTGGGGAAACCCTAAAAAATGAAAAGGAAAGGAAAATGAACCAAATTTGCAGTTGGATACAACATTTATAGTGATAATGTATAAATGTTTGTACAGGTTGATTGATGAGTCTAAGCACCATATTCTTAAATCAGCTCATCCTTCTGGTCTTTCTGCAAACAGAGGTTTCTTTGGATGCAGGTACTGTTTTCTGTTTATATTGACATTTGAATATTTGATGGTAGCATCATTATCAGATTTCCAACTCCAAGTCCTTTCTAAATGAAATACACAATATAGCAATGCTAGATTGTGGGGAAGGGGGAAGAGAGCTAGACTAATGATTTGCTAATTACCAACTGCTTGAACAGGCACTTTTCGCGGATGAATCAGATTCTAGAACAGAATGGGAAAATACCCATTGACTGGCAGTTGTGAAGCGGATAATTATAAACCTTATGCAATGAGTAGGGCAAATTGGCTTGTCATTTACCTTTCATTATGGTCTCAACTGTTGTATTATTTTGCATCAGCCCCCTTAATTTTGCTGAATATCTTTTGGGATGGATCTGGAATGTTTTGTATGCTATTGATGGCATGTGCATGGAACAATGACTTGTGCCTGAAGCTGAATGAAAGCAAGCACTTTGGTCTTATTGCAGACTATGTTTTTTGACTTATTTCTGCTGATCCTTTTAACAAAACTTTTGCCAGTAAGGCTTATAGACTTATGGTACATCTGTTTCTGTGCGAAGTGGATGAATATAAACCTAACAAGGCTCTCAGTTAAAACTGTTGCATGCGACTCAAACATAATACTAGCACAGTTCCGCGAGAAGGCAAGAACAATCGAGCTCTTTGGTTTGTACCTAAACTCACATTTTGGAGCTACTCAGTTCTAAAACTGTTATATCTACCTTATATGCTTCCTTTGCTTCACTCTGATTACTCATATTCTAGGTGAAAGATGCACACTAGAAAGAATTTTAGCTTCTGTATTAGCAAGAGTATTGCAGCTTAAGTAAAATCTTCATTCCAATATCATTGGACCATTTTCTAAGTTGAGTAATTTGGAACTTCAAGTTTGTATATTGCCCTTGTTGATTTGTGGATATTCCTTAAAATATTAATATGAGTGATGTAAAATTTAAATGAAAGCTTATGCAATTATGCAACTTAAGATCAACCTCTAAGGAAACCTCTAAGGAAAAAGAGCTTCAACTCGATTGTACTTTTGAATTCACTCATTATCATTGCAATTAGTATTATAAAATAAACTCCGTTAGTTCATCCTCAAATAATTGTCTTGTTTGACTTTATGGTTTCCTATATACAACTTTAAACATCATCTCAATAATTACATATTAGTAAATATTATCATATTTTGATTTACCGGTATTCTACATTAAGATGATACTACTAACTACTAAGAGCTTCAAAATTCATATAAGTGAATTTATAAAGAAAATTGTGAATTTTGACACGAAAGGTCAAACAAAAGAAAATAAAAGTGATTCTTATAAGAATGTGACATGTTAAGTTAAATTTATTTCAAAGGTGGGATCAAATATACAAATTTGACCAATTTTTTTTTTTTTAAAAAAATACAATTATTTCATTTTAAGAAATGGTTGTAAGCAAAAAAAAAAAAAAAAAAAAAAAGGAAAGCGTAAAATTCCTGGTTTGATAGCATCCACAAAAGCAGGTGTTTGTTGCCCCACGTACCAAAATTTCTCTTACGCCCTTCTTCTAATTGGAAAAAAAATAATAATCAACGGTCGATAACCGTCTTGTTGTTTTTGTTGTATTCATGAAAATATATATAAAAAAAAAGAAAATGCTAAAATATGAGGTTCTCTCTTTTTCTTACTTCTTCCTCTTTCTCTCTCTGAATCAACGAATCATAGTCTTCCCTCGTCTTAAGTTCCTCTGTTCAGGTACACAGCATTAATATACTGCAATTTGCAAATGATTCCTCATTTATATTTCAATTTATATTTATTTATTTTGTTGGGTGATTATGGTAACACTTATAGTTATATGATGTTATTGCTGGCTTTTTTTTTTTGTGATGAGTTAATTTGTTCATACTTGCATCTTATATATTACATCATTTTGTATACTCTAACATGAACTAGTTGGCTAGTAAAAAAATTATGAAAATTTGATAGTTAAGGAAATTTGCGCTAACAAGATTCCACGTGATTATATTTTTTCCTTTTTATTGTTCTTATGGATTGATGGGAATTTATAATTAAAATTTAGGGTTATATGACATTGACATTCTAAACGATTGAACATCAAAATGGAACAGATGGAGTACATATTATGCTATTTAAGAAGGAAATTTAGTATGAGGGTGTACCTTTGAATATTCCCATGTCTTTTGTATTTAGCTCTATGCTATAGAGATGGCAATTTGGGTTAATGGGTTGGTTTCGAATTTGGTTTTAGGTGGATTTCAAGTTATGTTCTAAATATATTATAGTAATCATGTAAAACATAATATAATAATAAGTGTCAAAGGGCCAACTCAACCAAAAGCTCAACCTTATGGTTGATGACCCAGGAATAGTTCTATACTCTACCATGACCCTTCACGCGAGAGCCATTTGGGCTTAAAGTGTGGATGCAGCACAGGCCTACCTCCCTCATACCTGGCGCTAGATATTCCACGAAAGGAAGGGTGGATGAGATCTGAACCCGTGACCTTCTTATCACGTTGGTTCCGTTACCATGTCAAAGGACTAACTCAACCAAAAGCTTAAGCTGATGGTTGGAGCCACAGGAATAGTTTTATACTCTATCAATAAGTTATGATAATTGGGTCAAATCGGACAGAATTGGGATTGTTCTAGTTTGCATAGGGCTCGCATTTCCCTCAATATCTTTGCGTCGGGTTGCAGCTGTGTCAGAGTTGGCCGGTTCTATATCACATCTATACATCTTGATTATGAGTTGTGTACTACACCCTCTGTTCCTTAAAAATCTTCAATATTAGTGTAGCAATGGAAATAAGGAAAAGAATGGAGAATCTAAAAATGGGTCCTTAATAAATTGTTCGGTAGGAGAGACAAAGTTGGTTAGAAATGTAGGTGTAGTTAATTCCATTAAGTTGGGTAAGGGAAGGATTGCTAAAAAGATATAGAGCAAAAAAGAGAACTTCTAAATCGGACTAAAACAGAAAGAAGGAAGACATTTAAGGAATGAAGGGATTATATTCAGTGAATCATTTGCAATGAGGATGCAGATTTGTACTTCCATGACGTTCAACAAATTTCTACTTTCAAAAATTCAGCTCAAATGACAATTAAGATTATTCGATCTTTGCCGATAATGTGGGTGTTATCGGCGATAGCTACCTTGACTTTGACCTTGGCCATGACTAAAATTGTGGGCACAACAACCTCTTCCATATCGATATCCTCTTTGGTTGTCCCTGCATTTCTTTGTTTCTTCTTGATATATTGCTAAAGTTTGATACATCAAGCAGGGAATGAAATAGTGATCTACGTAAACTTGTATTTGTATTTATCTTCATCCTTTTCTTGTGTGTTTCTTAGGATCCCATCAACTCATACATGGTGAGTGATGACATGTCTGTTGATTGTTTGTAATGAATGTGGTAGGATAATACTTTCCAAGCAATCAAGTGTTTCAAAGTATTTCAGACAACTCTCTGATGAATGTATTCTTCCTCGAGAGTCATGTCTCCTGCGAGGTCCGAGCCCAATCTTCTGACTTGATAGCTAAGTCATGGGTATTTTTACTTGATAGCTAAGTCATGGGTATTTTTAAAGATTCATCAAAATCCCAACATGTTGCTCAAACATATCTTTCAAGCACTTTAAAAACTTTTTTTCTTTGGCTAAGAAAATATAGCCCACTTTCTGGAATTGTTGCAACAAAGCTTTCTATTTGATGTATAGGCAGATATTGATCGAACATGGAATATGACAGGATAATGGCTTTTAAACTGCTCCTACTATCCATATATTGAGTGACCTTGTTGCCTACTGTTAATTTATTGCAATTTCTTTATTGTACTTCTTTTGCTAGTACATTGCTGGAGTACCAAAAATTTTACTAGCTGCGCTGCTCCTGAAACTGAAACTTTTGGTGCCACCCTGAAATGCTGGCCCTAGACAAATATAGCATGCTCCATATAGACAATACATATTTGATGATTATGCATACTTTATGCTGGATTGAATTCATACTCTTTAACTGTAAAGTTCATGGAAACATGTTTTAACCGGTGCAAGATTTAATTGCAGAGGTATGACGAGCATTGCAACAACTCATTCCAGTATATGGTCTGGGGCTCAGCAATGTTTTACTGGAAGATTCAGTGAAGGCAGAAGACAGGGATATACAGGATCATCACTTCCTTATAAATCAAACTTTTCTCCAAGCCGTGATCTTATCTACATCAATAAAGATGGAAAACATCATGTTGTTTGTTCCAGCTCATTGAATAGAAGTGATCCAATCGAGCCAGAAGATGAAAACTCAGAGAAGAAATCATCAAAGCCAGAAAACCAACCGGTATATATTGATTTTCTTTTATGATGGGCCGAAAGGACCAGTAAGAAGCATATTAATTTTGACTTTATGAAATCACAAAGTACAGAATAACTATGTCCCAAAAACAAATCCGTCATGCACAAATATTATTTTAATGACCTTTTGTGTTCCATACTGATACTATAGAAGTAGCTAGATTATATGTCCTTTCTTGCTTTACTTTAGGGCTTAAACATTAATGTTGATAACTATGTTTCTATGGGTTAATTGACTATTGGGTGCCTTGTTTTTTACGGGAATTCTTCCAAGTAAAAAAATTTTATGCTGCTGAGTATTTTCAGGCAAGCAGTGATAGTTTTAGGGACAATCTGGAAAGAACTATTGGAGTGGATGACTCAAAGTTCAATGGAGCAGATCTTGCAGCTCTTATAAGAAACAAATATGGAAGGTCCTATGATGTACAACTTATAAAGAAGGTACCTCTTTCTTTTTCCTAATTTAACAAGGATTCTTGTAGGTTTTTGATTCAAGACAGTTATATGTATGAAAATACATGACTTTCCGGAGTAAAACCAGTCCCTTTCCTTTTGACAAGGGTCTCTTCTGTTCTCCTGAATTTTTCTTTCCTTATCCGAACTGAAAAAAAATCTGAAGACAACAGGGCTTAGTCTGTTCTGGTTGACACTATGAGTGTGTGGATCTGACATCTGTTATAACTTTCCACTTTTGGTCCAATTTATGACGTCATTTTTAGCACAATAAAGTTTCAAATCGTCGTTATTTTACTTATGGAATTACTTCCACTGTCCACTACTCCACTCATCAGTAGCTTTACTTTCGTAGGTGTTCAACTAAATGAGCTTTGAACAGCTTGTGTATCTCACTCACTTGTAGTACAAGTATTTTTTACTTTGCAGTTTCATCACTTAAAGAATTTCTGTCTCCATCCTTTGACCAGGGCATTGGGTGGGTAACCAAATTAGTGAAAAGTTCTTAACTTTTAGGCTTGAGTAATCAGCATGGCTCTACTTGTTGAGCCAGCAAGTTACCCTGAATTATTAAGGAATTACATTTTATTTTCTCGGGTTCATTAAAAGTGCTTTCATTCAGATTTTATGGACACTATACTTAATTACTTATTGTTTCTTAGTATTATTATGCAGGAGTTCATGGGGAGAAACCTTCTTGCTATGAATGTTATGTGGAAGTATAGGGAGCAGGTACACAGACGTTTCTTTAAAGTTTCAGTGCAGTGCAGAAGTTTTTTTCTAATTTTTCATTATTATCTTACCATCATAGAGTCGTACCTTGTGTCGTGACACATGATGTCTTGGTAGCAACATGTCTGCTTAAGCTCATCGCTGTTAATTATATTATGATTTAGACTGTGTAGGGTATATTGTAACCAATTGCCTCTTTGTCTAGTTTATACACTCACTTAATGGTTGACAATGTTGTTAGATAAGTTCGGATAAGGTGTAATTGTTAAGTTGGAGGGATATGTTAGAGCCAAATGCTTATAGATTTATTGTAAAATGTTATGTTGGAGAAGTGGGAGTTGGCATCTATGGAAGAATGGAAAGCATAGATGGACTTGAGTAAATGATCTGCTTTTAGAGAAGGCTTTCTACTACCTCTTTGCGAGTAATAAAGCATGGGATGTTACACATCCAAAGATGCGCAAAGAAAAGTGAAAGAGCTTGCATGTGATTATGTGAATAAAACCTCTGAGAACATACCCCTTTTGTTGATTATTGTGAAGATTTTATCTAGTCAAGTATCTGTCAGCGAAGGCTTTGTTTGGCTTCTGTACTTATAGCTTTGATTCTTTGTCCTATGAGTATGATTATGAGGGACGTGTGTTGATGACCTTGCAAGGAATCGGAATAATTCCTTGACTTAGGCTGAGTGGGGCAAGCAGGGCAAAGATGGTAATGCAATGGGAAGCTACTTATGGATGATGTCAGCGTGGGTCTTTCAGAAAATGCAGAATACGTTAATTACTAGTGGACATAGGGACTCGGGTCGGAGTGCAGTATAGTGCCAATCTTTGCTTGGGCCATTTTGCAAAGATCTTCAATCCGAACATTCGCATCTACTCTTTCTTTGTCTAGACTCTAGAGCGAGTTACATACCTGGGCCGCAGAGGAAAGTATGTAGGTTGCAGACTTGCAGTGTACCTGCTACCCCGAAAACAAAGTTTTTACAGAGACCAAAGTCAGGCTCGACAAAGTAGAAAGTTTCATGGTATGTTGTCCACGGGATTTGGGAAGTGCCTTTGCTTCCCATCCCTCTAGAGCTAGAAATAGAAGTATAAAACAAGCGCTCTTAGCCTTTTGCTTGACAGTAGGACTTGTGTCGAGAGTGGACTTACAGGACAGCTGTCTGATGGAAAGCAACTCATGTTCGTTTCAGAGAGCACTTTTGTTGAGAATTCTTCGTTCCCTTCTGTGTGAATTCCCAAGCGACGAATTCAAAGGTGCAGAAATTGCTAGAACTAAACGCATAAAGTATGAAAAACATCTTGTAATGTATCAGTAGTACACCAGAAGGCTGGTGTAAGAGGCATTCAGAAACGGAGAGAGAGAAGCACATTAGGGAGAGTAGTATCAACTCCTCAAATGTTGGTTAGGTTTAAAGAAATCACTTTAATCTCGTATCAATTACTTAGATTATAATCAATCAAACCCCCCGAATTTTCTGTAATTCACTTTTTTTTTCTCCATTTCATGTTTGCCGGTGCATTCTTAGGCATACGCTGAAAAATGATAACTGTGTTTTATGGTGTGACATTCCTATGTGGCCTAAACTTTAAGGCACAGACCCTCTGCTGCTATATTGCAGGTTGGGAAAAATTAACATTGTTAGATAGCTAAAGAAGTCAGAGAAGGATGGAATTATTGAAGCCTAAGATGCTGTTAGTACTTTTAGCCTGAATTCGTAATGGATAGCAAATCAAATACAGAAATGGAAAGGCTTTGGATTTAGAAACTTGCTTTTAGGCATTATGCTGATTTTCATCTACACCTTGTTTGTCTTTTCTAAAGTTATGTTTGTATGTGACCCTACTGTGACACGGAACGAGCCCCTTGTATTAAACCTCTGGTTGTCCTGTTCCGTGTCATTGATGTTAGAGGGGTTGATGACATTATAATGCTTAGAATAGGCTAATCTGGAACAGGTTTTCATTTGTATGCGTGAATGAGAACAAAGGAACAGATATAGATGAATTTCCAACGGTTCTTCCTATGGTTTAAGAGTTGTTGCTTTAGGCTTGAAGCATAGCACTTTTCTGGAGGATTAGTCTTATACAGTTGCATCAATTCATCAACTGTGCAAATTATGATCCTTTTTCAATTTTTTTTTTCCATAAACAGCTAAATGTTTGTTTTGCATACTATTATCTCAGAGATCATTTCCATTAACGGAAGAGGAATACATATTGAGGCTTGATGATGTAGCAACCAATTTGAAATGTTGGGGAGCTGTCTCACATATCCGAAACAGCCTCGCTAAGTTGAAGGAGCGACCAAGGATTGGAAAGGTATCAAAATATTTTAGCTCAAGAACTTAATTGGTTTTCATGATTCATGAATGCATCAATATATATGAAAGGATTTCTAGACATTTGTACAATAGAACTATCATAAAAGGAGCATGATATAGTCATCTTATAAATGATTCTACAAAGTTGATGTGATTCATCATTTAGTAAATATTTTGGGGGAAGGAATAAAGCAAACTGAGGCATAAAATTGTTTTTTGGTTTGCTGCAGGCTGTAAGCATATTCATAGACATGGACGAGTCCGGAGCTCGTTCAAATGAATGGATCTACAAATGAGATTTGTAACTGTAAAAATTGTGGTCTTGAATGAGATCAGTCATTGGTGTGACCCTTTTTTGTGGAAAATATGAGCCCTCAGAGAAGATGAGGCAAAGATGATGGTGAAGTTAACTTTGCACCTTGTTTGGCTGCAAAATTTCTGATCTATTAGTGTTCTCTATAGCATATTAAATGTATATAGCATTTAGAATGTTTAATCAACCATATATTCAAAAACATTGTTGCATTACAGCATTCCATGACCATCTTTGTCATTTGTGGCACTCAAAAATTTTCACCCTCATATGTGAACCATAACTTAAAGTTTAAACCTTGTATTTTTTATAAAAAAAAAATTGTAAAAAAGAGTTGCTCTTGCAAACTCTTATTTTCTACTCGTTCCACGTGAATACTAATATCATGAAGCTTTTCCCCCTTTTTGGGTTATGTAGAGGGCCACAAAAGCAGTGGTGTAGACAAGTATAAATATGTAATCCCATGTCTTAAGAATTACTCCCTCCATGCTTTAATAGACTTCTCAATTTCTTTTTGCACAATCTCCAATATACGTTTTTGACCACTCGTATCTTTAATTATGTATTACTAAAAATCATAAAAAGTTGAAAATTAGAATATACGCAATTGAGATGGATCCAACACGATCCCACATAACTGTGTTTCTCAATATATATTGGTGAGAATTCATGGTCGAAATTTACAAAGTTTGTCTTTGAAAAATAAATAATTGAAAAGCCTATTAAAGAACAAAGTGAGTATTTCCAAAGACTTAACCAACTAATCTAATAAGTAACAAAATAGTCAATCTTTCAACTCTCATAAGTCAAAACAAAGGATGAAGATATAAGGTGAGCAACACTAACATTTTCTAATGCTAAGGCGACAACTAGATCATAACCATGTTTACACATGAATGATTTGAAATGCCAAAATAGTTTAGACAAAACTATTAATAATCATTTGAAAATGAAGTATATAACATTATACTTCATACAAATCGCAAATCGTGAAGGTTGATTTTAAAATAAAATTCTATGTTTTTTTGGGTGTAAATCAGCGATTAAACATACTGATGTAGACAAACTCAATCCCATGTCTTGGATTTCTATGCAAATTGGAAGGATATGATTTAGAAGCCATCGTTAGCAAATTACTAAATTTTATCATCGTGAGCATGGTATACTCAAGACTATATATTTTTTTGCTCATTATTCATTTGAAATAATCCAAATGAGCCAGATATACTAGATAGGAGTATTTCAAATGAGCAAAAATTAATCTTTAATGTACCATGCAGATGATACACCCGAATATGTATGATGAATGAACTTGCACTACATACAAATTTTTTCCCTAAATAATGTCAAAGTGAGTATTAATTGCTATTATGCGTTGAACTTGAAATAAAATCCATGGATACCATACACGTAGGACAGCACGTGAGAAATTTTATTTTCGGCAAAGCAAAGCGCTACTCAGAGTGCGATTTACGAGGTAAAACCGCTACTTGGTGTAGCGGTTTATTCCGTAAATCGCCACTAAGGGAAAAGGAGAAAATGCGTGCCACATAGGCGCTGTGCGTCCCACACACAGCGCCTACGTGGCACGCATTTTCTATTTTTCTCTTGCATTGGTTCTGATATGTAATGAACCACTACTCTGAGTAGCGGTTTATATGCATGTCTTATAGCTTGTCTTAGGGACACAATATAACCGCTATTTGAAGTAGCGGTCAACTTCGGTGAAACATTATTGATATTAACCGCTACTTGGAGTAGCGATTTTATTAAAAAATTAAAATTCTGGCGTGCTGTTCTACGTAGACGGTATCCATATAATTAATTTCAAATTTAACGCATAGGAGGAATTAATACTCATCGTATTTCCACTATACACACAAACACATAAATCTGGAAAACAACTTTACGCAACTTTTATACAGATTTTCTGACAAATAAAAACCCAAAAAATTTGCTCTCATTTCCCACTTTCCACCATATTTTCTCTCTCTTCCATTCTATACTCTCTTGTTCTTGCTCGACTACTGCAGCAAGAAATCACAACATTTCTCCCCACTAAACCCTCTCAATTTAATTTCCCACTTCAGTTCTCAACTTCCTCTTGTTTTTAAGTACCTAATTCTTATCAAATATATCCCGATTTCACCAATATTAACATAGAATTGAAAAAAACTTGAAATTCTATGCTTCAATTGTAAATTCATTCCAATTCCTCCAAAACCCTAAACCCTATAAAATTTAAATGCCCCCAAAATAATGAGAGTGAACTTCGTATGTTGTTCAATTTGTAGTTATCATCATCTTGTTGTTGTTGCTGTTGTTGTTAATGGTGATGATGATATCTCACTCACACTCTCAAACCAACAACAATAACAACAACAACAGCAACAGCAACAAGAACAACCTGCAAAACCATCATCATCATCACCATAATCAGCCACCTCCACTCTCTCTCTCACCTCTCGCTTCGGTGCCGCCTCCTTCTTCTTCCTCCTCCCACCGCGGTGCTGATCATGCTGTTCCAATTTCTGCCTTCCAAACTGAGGTTCTTCCGGTGAGGGTTCGGCTTTCGGATATCGCCCCCTATGATGGGGCGCCTTGTGGAGGGTACTTGAAGGCTGTGGAGGCTCTCTCTGGGTCTCTAATGAGGTACAATGCCGCTGTTCTTGAGCTTGGTAGCAACGATGCTGCGGTTATGCGGTGCGGGTTGGAGTCGGCGAGGTTGTATTTTAGGAATAGGGCTGTTACTGTTGGGAAAGGAAGCAGAGGTGTGTATATGTATAGGGCTGGAAGGTATTTTTGCTATTGCTCTTGAGGGAGCACTTTTTTTGTCATTTGCTCTAATTATTATGTTTGAATTCATACTCGTTTTCTGCTGTTGGATTCTTGCATTTAATTGGTGTTTTTGAGATGCATAATAGTGGTTTTGAAATTAGGAGCTTATTTACACTAATTTTAGGGGAAGTAAGGTGTGATACTTTTAGTTGAGAGGCTAATAGGTTCGGACAAATTTCGATAAGTTCATGGGAAATAAGTTCCGTTTAGGGCCAATAAGGGGTACCCAAGTTCAATTTACAAGTAAGTTATGTTCACGACTATTAAGTTCAAATATGTTCTTGTAAAGGGAATTTTTAGAACGGATTTTTAGTGGAGAAATGAGTGTGGATTTTTTGAGAAATTGGAGTTTAGTGGACTATATGGTGGTAAAGATGTGTACTTCTTGACCTCCCTGACCTTGCCTCCACTGCATTTGTACTAGATTGATGTTGTTTTGCAAGAAAGCTATGAGGCCTTACCATGAAGTTGCAACTTTAATTGCATACTTTGCTTGTTGGATGGGATCTTCTTAGTGTTTTAGTAATATTGTTGGGTAGGCTTTGCTTTGTTGCTAACAAGTCGTCTGGCTATTCCAACATAGTATACATATTTCGACCTTTGAGAATGAGATTGTAATATGACCCTTGGCTGCGGTCATTTAGACCTAAGAAAACCAGGTTGGACCTTATCTGTAAACTATGAGTTCCCCAGGGTTGAGCAACTTTGATTTATGAAGTAGAGTTCTAGAGGGTGGAATATTTCCAAGCTGCTGTAGGTAGAGTTTCTAGTAGAGTTCTAGTAGATGCTTGAATTTCTATAGACAATTTGGATCATGCATCAATTATCCACTATGTATAAGGAAAGCCACACCACTTTTTTAGTTGATAGCTAGAGTTGTCCTTTTCACTTCTGGAATTGTCTTCTTCACTTGGTGAAACAGAGCAGCTTGTGAGTGCATCATGCTTGTTTAAGCAAGAATAAGCAGCCGTAATAGCTGCCAATTTAAATAGATATGGCTTCCTTGTTAGCATCCTAATTTCTAAGCTATCTATGCTTTCAAGCTCAAAGACATGATGTTGTGGTTACAAAAGTAGCTGAAATCTCTAATAGAAGGGGTCTATTCCCATTATTTTATTACCTTTGGGGTGGGGGAGTATTAGAGATGGGAATCGGGATAAGAATTAAAATGTCAACTTTGCTATTAACGAAAACAAAGAAAAAAAAAAGGTTAGTAGGGTAGTTTTGTATCTTTTTATCTTTGTTATTTATTCCCACAAATTCCCACTACATAAGAAACAAGGTAATAGCAATACTTTATAATATCCCAATCACCGACTACTCCCCATCCTACTCTCTATTGCCCAAAGTCACATTCCCAAATACCAAACACCATGTAAGAGGCATATGCAAGGGAATGATACTTTCAGATACATTAAAATGTTGATGTCCCAAGACTTTTGTAGAGTAATCCCGTGTCTTGATAGGTTTTTGGGTTATGTTTTATTTTTTATGCTTCTTGAGAGAACTCTTTTCCCGGAGACATGCTCTTATGCTTTGGGCAATGTGCCTTTTACTCTTTTAGCGCTGTCCTAGATATATAGTTGGACAATATTGAGGGGGTGTTTGGTTGCTATGGGGTAAAAGGAATGGAATCAAGAAAGGGGTAGAGGGGGTAAGGAAAACAGAACCCTTAGATTTAAAGTCTTGTTTGGTTGATAAATGCCATTCCACTCTCTTCCTCCTCTAACCACTCCTCCACTATAACACCACCACTCTTCCACCATAGCACCACCACTCCCCCTCCCTGCCGCCGCCTTCTCCCTCCCCCCTCCCCCTTCCCCTGCTCGACGCCTTCTCCCCCCCCCCCTCCCCTGCCCTACTTCTCCCCTCCCCCTCCCCTGCCAACGCCTTCTCCCCCCTCCTCTTCCCCACGCGACGCCTTCTCCCCCTCCCTCCCCTTCCCCGCGCGACGCGTTCTCCCCCTCCCCTCCCCTGCCTGCAACGTGTTCTCCCCCTCCCCTTACCTGCGCAACGCGTTCTTCCCCTCCCCCTTACCTGCGCAACGCGTTCTCCCCCTTCCCGACGCCTTCTCCCTCTCCCCTCCCCTGCGCCGTTGCCTTCTCCCCCTCCCTTTCCCGCCGCTGCAGCTGCGTCGTTATTCCTTTTTTCTTCTAGGGTTATGTGCCCTGTGGGTGAGTGGTGGTTTACGTGGTGGCTGGTGGCTTGATTAGGGTGTGCGGTGGGGTTGTGCACATTTGGGGTGGTGCAGGTGGGGTGAGGGTGGTAGTGGTGACTGATGGAGGGTGTGTTGTTGAGGGGATTAGGTGGTCAAAGTTAATGGTCAAGGGTTTCCAAAACCCCATTTCTAAGTGGAGGGCGGATGGGGAATCAAGTTAGAGGGATTTGGGGGTAAGGAGGGGGAGGGGGGGGACAAACCCCCAAAACAAACAAGATAAAAGGGAATCAAGAGGTTCTATTTCCTTTCCTTTTCCAGTTTCTCCCAAACCAAACTCCCCCTGATTTTCTGAAATAAGCTGTCAATTCTGAGGATGATGGAAGGACAAGGAGTATTGGTTCCCGTTGGAGGCCTTCTGTTTTTATTCTTATATCTTATCGTTACTCTTACTAATTAGTGAGGACATTTAGTGGAATTTTTGTGCGTGTGGATATGCATTGATGTCCATTGACTTATATTTTTGTGCATATCTACCCCTAATTATCAGTTGAGAAATTGACGCTCCATCAGCTTTTTTTTGAAGGGCTCTGGAAGATAGCGATTCATCTCCTTCATGTATGGCTGAAACTTTTAGATGCCTGGGTAAGGCTGCTCGTGCTGTTTTGTGTGCTATTGCAAGGCACCTCCGTCTGCGTAGCGAGTATGTAATTAATTAACCATCATATATTTTGGCTCTTCTACCCTATGCCTTTTTGACTCATCTTATGGCTACTCTTGCTTAACAACTGTTATTTGTTCTGAACAGTATCTTTAACCATCTGCTTGATGATAACCCACTACCTGCCAACGAGGCATCCTCTTCCGTGCTCGTCGCAACCTATATTTCTGCTCCTGTACAAAATGGAAAAGGGGCTATTGGGGGAGGCAAACTATATGTCAATGGAGAATTTGAGAAGGGACTGTTAACACTCATATCGTCTGATACTCCTGGCCTTCAGGTATATGTGCATTCAGATCTCCTTACTCCAGCATTGTACCCTGAGTATTACAAATTTACAGCTATATGTGTGCTTATCCTTTTGCTTACTTTCTTTTTAGATTGTACTCTTCTTTGGTAGGTTTGATTTTGTTGCTTTCCCCCTCTTAAAGTCGTGGTATTCAAATGATCCCTGTCAGCTGTTTGTCTGCATAGGTCTGTGACCCCAACGGTCGATGGTACCTGGCAGATAGTGGATTAGGTTCTGGTTCTGTTTTGTTACTGACAGGAAAGGCACTTAGTCATGCTACAGCGGGCCTTCGTCCTGCTGCCTCATACCGTGCAGCGTCTGATATCTCCTCAGGTGCTGGTTGTGTTGGAAGGTATATTGATGTATTGCTTTTACAATTCAGGGTGGTTTTCCATACTTGATCCCTGTTCCCGAGAAAAGAAGTCTGCAGAGGGGGTTGAGAAGAAAAGAGAAAGGCTTACTTGTGTTGCATTTCAGGACTTCATTAGCCTTTAGGCTTATGCCGCAGAGCAATGCCGTTTTGGACTGTTCACCCATTACTACTGCTGGTCATGTCATTCCTCATAGTTATGTTCCCATATCAGTAAGCCAGTTCATGGATGATATCTCTGCAGAAGAAGATGCTTTGTGCAATCACAATGACAGTACATATGTAAGTCTTTTCTACAGTCAGCTCAAGCTTTGGTACAAGAAGTATGCTTTGCTGAGTGAGAAGATATTGGAGGAAAATTCAAATAACTTGTGTGTATTACTTTTCCTTGCAGCTTTTAATTGTTGTGTGACCAAGCTCACAAGGATTAATATTTCACGCAGTGTATTATATTCATATATTATGCGTCTTTCGTTCAACATTAGTTGTAGCATGGGGGTAGGCACAAATTTTAAGGAGTGCATGTGAAGAGGAGAGAGATAGAGAGAAATAAAAAGAGGGACCCATATAATGAGTAGAGAGATAGTTAGAACCTATTACCAAATGAAGTAATGTTGCAATTAATATAAAACTTCCTGAAAAAGGAAATGTTGCAACTAATATGAAACAGGGGGAAGTATTATTTGATTTTTCTTCAATGATCTATTTAGGTTTTGCTGGTTGGTTAAGCTTTATGTGAAGATGGTACTCTTATCTGGTTCAGAGTATTCTAGAGAGCAAGGGAATATAATAATAAGATGTGGCGGTCTATTCTGCTAGTTTGTAGTCAGCAAGTGCGTGAAGGACCTAGTTTACAATGTTAATGAGAAGTCATGATCTTTTTTTCTAGAAGAGAAATTGGAGTTGGAATTGGTAGTTTCTATTTCTTCTACTTACAGAGTCCGAGTCTAGAAATGGCTATATGTTCAATGAGACTGGAGACTTAGCAAATTATCTGTGCCCATCTTTAGATCAGTAGGTCTTTATCTGATGAATTAGGATTTCCTTGGGAAACTTATCAATCGATAAGGGATCCTGATATCCAGCTATTTGACGCAAACTGTGTATAGACATGCTTTTACCCCCTTCCTCATTAATGATCGATTTGATTCAACTGAGGATGAACTTTTTGATGGTTTCTCTTCATTAGTGATTAGCCTAGATGTTTAATTGGTGCTGCCGAAAAAGAGCAGTTGTCAACTTTTACTTGGTGGCTGGTTTTGTGAAGTTGAAAGCTTGCGAGCTGTCTACTATTGACTAGTTTCATTTGGTCATAAGGACTTCATGTTGTGAGGATGCCCATAAATCAAGCTAGAGTATAGTGCACACTACGGGGTCAATTGGTCTCATGCAGCTCGTTTATTGAATGAGGAGAGAATGAGTTTTTATGCCTTCTGGGAGCGATGGATTTGAATGAAATGTTATTTATTTGGTGATTTTCGGTTATGCCTAGGCTTGGTTGAGTGAGAGACAAGGCTGAAGAAAATAATTATGTGACTTTTATAATTCCCATTGACCATTAGATTCGTATGTTTTGTCTGAATTACGATTTGCCAGGATATATATACTTGTAATCAAGGATTTAGATTTTCTTGAGTACTTTTTGAGGCATAGTTGGAAGTACTGGTTAATGAAAGGTAAGTCAATCATGATGCAATATCTTTAGGCCTTAAAGGCTTTATCCCAAAGTTTAGAGATCAAAACAAAAGATAACAAAAGGGTTATGTCGTGCAAATTCAAGACTTGCGCAATCTCATGTGCATTGACCATGAGGCTGCATACTTGTGCTGTAATTGTATTTGTTTCCAAAACTATTGAATGAATCCAGAAGCAACGCTTTCCATGAATTTCAAAGCATATCTTAAATCCGTTGCTCTGCTGGCAAGATTTTAGTTGTTTATGCTTCTTAGTCACAAACTCAGACCTACAAAAGTGTTTCAAACCTCTTTATGGCCAATCTTTTCATGTCAAGGAAAATTGTTGTAATCTAATGTTGTGTGGTGCGGTGTCAGGTGGAGCAAAATAATATCAATAAGGAGGCATCGTTGAGAAGTGTACTTTCAGATCCCTTATCGTACGTTATATTCCACCCCTTTTCTGTTTCATTCTCTATTTATGTCTTTCTTTTGGAATATCTTTGTTTACCTTAATTTTCTTTATGAATTAAGGGTCCAAGGTTCCTCGCTTTTGGTGTCATAATCTTTTTTGGCTTTAAAACTAGTTGTTGACCCGGGTGATGCCCCGAGGTTAATCTATATTTTGCATGACATTTTAGTTATTCAAGATGGTCAATGTCATTCTTTTTTTTGCTTTTTTCTTTAAAGAATGCAATCAATTAATGAGAGTTTGTTGTTTAGGGGTGTTACCTAGTTATTTGAGTACCAAATATGCGGTTACCATAATATGTGGTTACCCGCATTTGCGGGAAGCTAAGAAAAGCAACCCATGACTCGACTCTGAACAACCGGGTGCTAGCAAAAGTGTCATAGCTTTTTTTTATGAAAAATAAATCATTAGAAGAGCTACAAAAGAAGCTACTACTATAAGTGTCAAATGCCGATCCATGTTGATTACAGTATTTTGGGGGTACTACCATGGGTGCCAACTGTCAGTTGCATGCCAACTCTAATCCTCATTTCTCAAAAGGATCTACTACCAATCAACCATAATGTGAATACTCACTTGCATATTGCATTACAACTAATTTCTATAATAACTTGTTGATTGATCATATCCTTTTTTTAAAATGTTGATTCATCTAATCCAACTTCTCCTATAAAATGTTGATTCTTCTTATTATTTATCTTTTCAGTTCCCTCTGAAAGTCACAAGCACAACAATGTGGTACCGAGTAGCTAATAAGCTAACTTAATACATTTTCAGAATTGTTTATTGTAAGAAGAGATGAATGTAATTGTGAAAAAAGAAAGAGAAAAACAATATATAACAATGTGTTTATCCGAGATACACATTTAACTTAAAAGCAAGCCCATTAACCGACTTGATTTTCGCATCTTCTTTTTGGGTCGTTTACCTGACCCATAAAAATAAAATTTCATATTTATTACTCCCTCCGTCCCAGAAAGATCTGAACACTTGTTGGGACACGTAGTTTAAAATGATAAGTTGTAGTGTGGTTACCAAATGTTATTTTATTAAAAAGTAGATGTGATAGGAGTTGGTGGGGTAATTTTTATTAGAGGAGAGAGAGTTGGACAATTTTTTATTGATAAAGGTACAGTGTGGGCCAAAGGAGTGTTAAAGGAATAATAAAGTAGTAGTGGGACCATGTCAAAAATGGAAGTGTTCAAACTAATTTGGAACAAACATTAAAGGAAAGTGTTCAGACCTCTGTTACAAGGACTCGGCAAATTTTGCCCTACACAGGTGTCGGTACGACGCGACGCCGACACCGGTACGAAATACGTGTCACATCCGGCAACTTTCACTCGGACACGGCGGCGCAAACCCTAGAATTCGAATGTGAAGAAGAGAAGAAGAGGAGAAGAAGAGAAGAGGAGAAGAAGAGAAGAAGAGAAGAAGAGGATAATTTACCTCGACTCGCCGACCGGAGCTTCCGCCGGAGCATCAAACTCGCCGGTATGTTTCATCTTTCTTCACTTCTCTTCTCCTCTTCTTCTCTCTCTTCGATCTTCTGTCGCCTCTTCACCTTCTCATCTTTTCTTTTTTTTTCCTTGTTTTTTTTTGCCTTTATGAGTCCACGTGACTCTCTCTTTTTTTTTTTCTTTTTCTTTTTCTTTTCTTTTCTTTTTCCTTCTCTCCTTCTTCTGTTCTCCTTTCACGTGACTCCTTTTCTTTTCTTTTTTCTTTTCTTTTTTCCTTCTCTCTTTTCCTTCTTGTGCTCTGTTTTTTTTTTTTTTTTTAAAATCATTTTTGTTCTTCTTAGCCTATGGCTAGGTTGTTATTCTTTTTAAACAAATACCTTAATTTTATAAGTATTTAAAAATAGACAATTATAAAATCTAAATTACCGGATTAATTATTAAATTTTATATTATAAAATATTAATTTCGCCATACCCGTACCCGTGTCGAAAAACCGGACAGAGTCCCCGTGTCCTGATTTTTTGGAAGTGCCGTACCCGACACTCGGATCCGTACCCATATCTGACACTCCTAGCCGAGTCCAGGTAACATAGGTTCAGACTATTCTGGGACGGAGGGAGTACCTTTTTTTGGGTAGACGGGTCAAACATACCGGGTCTCCTAAACACCCTTTGATGTAGTTACAATTTGGTTCTTAAAGTAGAAGCAATGTAGTTTATAACTATAAATTATAAAATATTAGGCTATAATTTTTCCAGATATGTCAATCATATATATTTTTTTGAAATTTAAATATTATATTGCCTATAAATAATTTATTTCCTCACAAAGACAAATATGATATCGTAGATTAGTTTTTTAATGCATTTGCATTTCAAATGGGAGGTCATGTGTTTAGCCTTAATTTAAGGCCCTTAAACACTATATTTTTATAATTTAAATTGTGTCATTTGATTAGGGAGGGGAGTATATGTAACAGCATAGCAAATTATATTTACTTTGCATCATTTGTTTGAGGAGGGAGGGAGTACATGTGACATCATGAGTATGCAACACCTAAATAAGGAAGGCAAGATTTACATTTGTACTTCTTACTTTTATGAGAATGTTGGGTTTGATTAGTCATCCGAGTGTGTATTTGATGGTTGGTCTGGGTCTTTTGATGGGTATGGAGCCAGCAAATGACAGAGGAACTATTACGGTAGTAGTGTGCACTTTTGCTCCAACAATGTTGGTGGGCCACATAAGCTTCCAAGTATTATGGGCCGTAACTTTTGAGATAATTGGATGTAATAGTGGGTTTCCTCAATAATTGTTGTGGGGTATATTGTGAGATGTAAGTTACCATATCTTTAAATACTTTTATTAGATGTATGTTATACTATTTTCTCTCCCCGTAAAAACCAAGAAGAGATTGTAGATTAGTTGGTTTGTGTGTTCATATCTCAAATGAGAGGTTGCGTGTTCGAGTCATCACACATACATTTTTGTTAATTACTTTGTATTATTTGTTTCGGAGGGGGAGGTACATGTGGCAGCATGTCATTTGTTTGCTTTGGGTTATATATATATATATATATATATAGATTTGGTAAAGATTCTATAGATTTGATGTGTATAGACTTTGAGCATAGTCAAGATATAACGACAACAACAAAAACTCCAGTTCATATGGCTCATGCTGAAGGTGCAATATGGATCCTTATTCCTATTGCCACTTTTGTATTGGCCCTTTAAAATATGATGTTGGCTAGGATTGCTAAAGTGATAAAATACAAGTTGAATATAACTATGTTAGGGTTATACATCTGATTAGAAAGTGGACAAATGGTAGCATTCGTTATAAATATTAAGTGCAGTTTACTGTCTCTTGGATATGGGGATGATAGTAGAATATTGTTAGTTCTGTAGATGCTCATTTTCCCAGAATTCTCAATATTTCCCTCATTCTTTTTTCAACATGTTTAATGTCTGAATCCTGTATCTAGATTTAAAGATTATGTATAGAGCTAAATCAATTTTATTGGTCTACTTGGTTGATATGCAGTGGTGCATTTCTTGAAGATGCTGTAGTCGTCTCTTGTGGACACTCATTTGGGGGTCTCATGCTGAGGAAGGTTATTGAATCGGTAGGATAATCTTTGCTTGGTTTTGATTGATAGTGTTGTTGGAAGATGTTCTTCGCGGTTTCTTGATGGATTGTTTTGCACGTGTCTTGTAGACATGAGTAATGAGACGTAGAATTTGTTGGTCACTGCCTTAAAATTGGTTGTGTTTATTTGTAGGACTTGTACTTTTATATGCTGTAGATGCTGAATGTATTTTGTATGATCTAAGCACTGCCAAATTTATTCTTGGAAATTGTTATATGAGACTTGTATGTAACACTTGGTCTCTGCAAAAATTGCTGGCTTTCAATCAACATAGATATCATGAAATAGGAGACTTTATAAGCTTTTGGTATGACCCAATAAACTCAATTGTTTATGTGAATAGGGTCCCCAAGTAATTCTCCTCAACTTTGGAATTTTCTCTTATGTTTGGATCTTCATTGACTTGTTTTCCTCAATATTTTGTCCAATTACATAAATTGAAACTTAAATTTTGAGAGTCATTACACAAGGTGTGGAATTCTTTGCATCATGACTCCATCTGTACACCTTGGAATATCTTGGCATTCTTCTCTCATGTCATTGTTTTGAGTGTTTCCATTCAGAGGCCACAGTCTGCTTCATTCATCCTTTTAGTCACCTGCATGGATAATGTGTATATATTTGGCGTTTGAATGTTTACAGGATTGTACTGGTATATGGTTAATTTAATCTGAGCATGTCTTTTTGTTAGTGGATGTGAAGGGGAAGGCTTTGGTTTGTTGGTGCTTCGATTACTCTTATGTGTCGTCTGATTGAATCTTAAGTTTGTTATCAGGAAGTTATCTCTTACTGGTTCTTGTGAAGGCATGGGGGACCCAAACTTTCCACTTGCTGTTTTTGATGTTTTTTAGAAAATAGTAAGAGTATGAAGAGGCTGACTTTGCTCTATATAGAAGTTAGAGCCAGTGGAAATTTCTCCTTTTGAATTATTTGAAGTGGAGAAAAGGCAGGACTTATCAGACACTATCTAAAAATTTAACAAAATCATGTAAATATCTTTTGGGGGGTTTGAAGGGATGGTGCAGAGGCCGGTTATTTATGAACCTCAACCTCTCTGTTGGATGATCACCCTTCTTATATCGGAGCATCTCTTGCTTCTTGTATTCCTGCTGATATGTGAAGCTGTTGCTAGTCTAAGTTTATGCCTGTCTTTCAATGATCAATATTCAGTGGAAGAGGAGTAAGAGGAATAATGAATGTAATATGACGATCTTAGTCTGTCTGGTTAACATCGTCTTATGTGTAAGAGTAAGAGGAATGGGGGTTAAGTCTTGAGCAATGGATGGGACTCAATCACTTAAATTGCAGTGAATCACTCTTCTAATTGCTCAGATTGTGTATTATTGCTACACTCAGCAGAGATCATTGCTTTTGAGTTTTGAGGGTATGGGTTAATTAAATTATTTGGTGAAATGGAAGATATTCTGCAAGTGATATACATGAACTTTATGATATGTTTGCCTGATAATATGACTGGCACCTGTGCTGTGTTCTTGAGACAAGGATCTTTTACTTGCTGTGTTTCTGAGCTCTAACTATGCTGTTTGTGATACTCGTACAAATATAATTCGTGACTGCTGATTATTTACCCGACAGTCCAGGTGCATGCTCTGTCATTCAGAAGTCGAGACCCGGTCATTGATTCCAAACCATGGTATTTTTCTTCTGATTGACTTTTCTTCTTCACTCTGTAGCTTTTCTTCCCTTTGCTCTACCCCTCATATCCTCTCCTTTTATCTTTTGATTTCTTGTTTCTTATTTTGTTTTTTGAAGTAATGGTAGAACTGGACAACAATCCCTTTTCGTTCAAGGACCCCTTTTTGTCCTTTGCAAATGATGGTGTAACTGCCATTTCTTTCTCGCTTTTCTGTTTCTGAATGGTTTTGCTTATTCTTATTTTTATTCTCTGTACAGCTCTAAGAGCTGCAGCGGCAGCTGTCAAGCATGAGGATGATCGACGACTTTTCCATAATGCAGCACTCCGAAAGCGACGTAAAGAATTTGGTGATCAGATAGATTTGGGAAGAAGGATTAACAAGGTACTAAAGCTATACTGCTTACTTTTGTAGAATGCGCTCTTCTAAGTTACTCTTTATTGGAAATAATATCACTTACGTTTTACCCTTCCCTTTAGTTGGACCCTATTAGCTGTTTTATCTTTGTCCTCTGCACATATACATTTTCTATTACTGTTTCAAGTTTCAACAGTTTACAAGTATATATATTATGATAGCTGAATGTTCCCTGGTTCTTACTGTCCTACTACAAGATAGTGACCAAAGTGCATGTCTTTTGTTTATGAACCTACCCAACCCAAAATGAAAAATTTGAAGGAAATTAATGAAAAGAAAAGGAGAAAAGATGACCGCAACTTAAGTGGTTATGACAATTGTAGGATACTGTGCTCATATAGGGAAAAGAACATGATCAAGTTCACTACTTTGATAAGTTGCTCGAATCAATTTTATACAGTTGTACAACTCTTAGACTTTGATATGCTTACATCAGAAAAGAACCCTTGAAATATCTATGGTGTTTAGACAGGGATATGAGTGTCAACTGTCAAGACTCGAGTAATAGTCTAAGGTGGGCAAATTCTTTAATGAAGATATGAGGAAACTTTGACAATTGACGAATTTCCGGAGTTATATATGGATATGGAAGACAAGAATACTTTCCTGGTTTCCTTTGCTATATATGTATATATGAGTAGTAACTAGTAATGTATTAACTTCCCCCTTTTTGCCATGATTGAAGTGTGTCATGCATGCATTCTATTTGGCTTGTTCTTGTATTCTACACAGAAACTTGAACTATATGAAGAATCTGGGCAGGTAGCCAAGTATACGTTTTTTCGTATTACTCTTCACTGTGAAGATTGTTTTACTCATTTTCTCTTCAGTTAAATTATGTTGTGATGAGATTTCATGAATTAACTTGAAATATGCCCCGCATCTTGTCTTGGATACTTCCTCCTCGTGGAAAGTTGGTACCTTTATATCCCCCAACTAGCTTGGTATTATGGTTGTTGAGGAATCTTGCTCTCTCTAATTGTTTGGACACTGGGTGCAGCTCTGAGGCTTGAAATTGTTGGATCTTGGGACACTGCTTGTATACTTTACTTTGGGGGTGGGAGGAATCTTGCTCTCTTAATAGTTTAATCCTTGTAATTGATTCACATACGATTTTTTCAGGAAGATGGGGATATTGCTTCAGATATTGGGTTGCAAAGAGTTCAGTATCCATTTTCAGTTAGTGAGAAAGTGATGATAAAGGTAAATTATTAGTTGATCCCATTCTCTTTGAGAATACTTTTCCATGAATGTGCTAATTTTTTGTGTAATTGGTGCAGGGAAACAGGAGAACGCCAGATAAATTTGTAGGAAAAGAAGCTATAATAACATCTCAATGTCTTAATGGATGGTTAGTCTTTGTTTCTTCTCCCCCCCCCCCCCTTCCCCTTCACCCAAAGATTAATGAATGTTTAGTTGGTTTGCTTAAATTATGGCATTGCTAATCTACCTGTGAACAAAACTTTTCTTTTTACTTGATAAATTGAAATATATATATGAAGTATTGGGAGGAGAAACTTTCGACCATGTCATTTATTGCTTGCAAAACCTTTTGGCACTGAGAATTTTCTTATGTTTTTTTCCCATCTCATTTCAGCACGAGTTATACATTACTATGTTATTTATCCTTGCATGGGAGTTCTCACCGTACATCGTAGCTCCTCAAAGTCTGAAGGCCCAAGATGGCTATTTCTTATTATATTTGCATCTTTTTACTCAAATTATGTTCCCTACTTGTCTTGTTGGTTATAATGTTTACCTTGACATTGATACATGGTTTTGCATTGAGGAATCTGTGTGATCTACTGTCTCATCTAAAGGACCCCAAACCTCTCATATAGAGAAGGAAGAGATACAACATCCTAACTAGTAACTACCTATTATATAGTTCTCAAGTCTTATCCCCTGATTTCCATCATACCAGCCTTCAGGGGAGAAAAATTAAGAGCCTACTAGTATTATTTGGTCATATGGGCATCTGTATTATTTTCCATTAGGATCAAGTATGTATATCAGGACCAAGGACTTTGGAAATGTACTTCTTTTGGATCAGGAATATGTGTGGGAGAGCACAGGAGATACTGTGTCTCAGCTGGGAAATGTGACTAGTTTGCGACCAATTTCTACTGGAACTTGTAGCCATGTTTCGTCACCCACTGAGGTGGAGGCGGCTCGGGGGAAGGATCTCTGTGTCTGTTCTTGTTTTTATTTCTTCTCCAAATTAAAGATGAATATTCAATATTTTTAATAAACCGTATATTTTTGCAATTTCCTGCATACTGTTGAATCTTAAGCAAGCATATTTACATTCATGCTCTTGAAACATGTCAGGTATTCACTCAAAATTATTGGAAGCGGAGAAAGTGTTCGCTTGCAATATAGATCTTTGCGAAAGCTGAATGCTTCTCAGACAAGTGAGGATAGATGTGCACCAGAGCCTATTCAAAGTAGTAGCAGAGAACATAACTCCTGATTGCTCCATCCCAACAATCGTGATTGACACCGTCTTCTTCAGTACTGTCTTCTTCGTGTAAATTGCTGTCAAGGATTATTAGTTACTTTTTCACCTTGCCTTGATTAGGATCTTTTGGTAGCATTCGAACGACTTTATGAAATTTTGTGATTTTTTTTTACTTAGGTGAAAAATTACAGTAGCTTGTAATTTGCTGTCGAGATTTGTGTATAGACATGTAGGAAGCCTAAGGGCATTTTACCATTACGCCTGTTCTTGCCGACTTTGTACCATGAGTTAGCATAGTGAGTGTATTTGAAGTCATATTGAGTGGAATTATATGGTATCTTTGCTTCTCTCGTACTATCCCCTTTTTCTTTCTTTAATGCTCTTAACAATTAAACAGCTCGGAGATTATTGATCAAAGTTACCCGGTTATTGTTGTCAGTGTTAATAGTCGTTTGTTGATACATTGCTACACCTACCCACCGGGTAGACAATCCATTATTAATAGAGCATTTAAAAAAAAATATGTTGAGTTGAATTTCATTACTACAACCCTCAATAAGTTTTTATTAATGGTGGGTAGTCTACTCGGTGGGTAGGCAAAGTTTTTTCCTGTTTGTTGAAGGCGGGAAGTGTCATTTTCTACAAAGTTTGATGGTCGAGGAAGTTAAAAAGTTTTCAGGTTGAGTATGATAAGGAATAGAATCAAGAGATTTCAGTGGGAAGGTTTGACTTTTACTTACCTAGAGGTTAAATTTCTCATGAAATGTCAATTCATACATTTATAATATATCATTGTTCAAAAAGGGGGGCTTTTATTGCTGGCTGCCATTAGTTGTAACTTGTAAGGATATAGTCACCTGCTTTGCATTAGCATCATTTGAACAAGTTATAAGGTAAATCTTGGAATACAGAGTTATAACCTAGTAAGGCAAAATCTTATTATTGTATGTGTTTTGATATATGCAGCTCATAGGATTACAAATAAGAATTAAATACTTGTCTTAAAATAGTATTATTTGAGGAATTTATGACACAATCACGCTTCAATCGATATAATTAATGCTTATTTATTCCTTAGTGTTTCCAATTTTAGCTTTTTATATGCAACCCTCAGGGTTGCATATATCAGCTCCATTAAAAATAAGCAGAACCCCACTACAAATACACCCCGCTTCCAAAACCGCGATTTTCTCTCTTCAATAAGATTCTCTCGCTCTAAAATTTTAACAAAAACAGTTGTTCAAAACAAACATACACTATATCATTTTAAAACACACTATATCATGTCAAAATACACTATCATACCAAACACTATAACGAACGATTATGATAATTTTGTGTAATATACAAATAAACTACACTATAACATTTTAAAATACACTATATCAGCGAACACACTATATCAGCAACACTATCAGTCAAAAACACAAAAAACACAATCATGTCAAAATACACTATATCATTTCAAAATACACTATATCATGTCAATATACACTATAACAGCAACACTATCACGCCAAAAACTCAAAAAAACACTATCATTTTAAAATACACTATATCATTCTAAAGCACTATATCATTTCAAAATACACTATAACATGCAACACTATCATGCCAAAAACTCAAAAAAACTATCATTTTAAAATACACTATATCATTTCAAAATACACTATATCATGTCAATATACACTATAACATGCAACACTATCATGCCAAAAAACTCAGAAAAACACTATCATTTTAAAATACACTATATCATTTTAAAGTACACTATATCATTTCAAGATACACTATATTGTTTCAAAAATACACTATCGAGAGTAAAGCTTATCGAAGTTATCGAGAGAGAAAATAGAAGAAACGCAAAACGAAAAGAATCATTAAAACTCACGAGATGGATAAGGTGCACACTAAGTTAGTGTGCACCGGGTCTATATTAGTTTTTTTATGCATATATCATTTCCCTAAACAGCTAATGCTATTAGTTAACTCTAACAACTAGGGGAAACAACCAACAATTCATACATACCTCATTAGTCATTCTCCCCTTCCTTTCCAAATCCTTACCTTATTCAGTTATATTCAATAAAATATGTTCATTCCATTAGAAAGAATATAAAATTAAGTAATGAGATACAAACAAACAGTTTCCTTCTTTAACAATATGACAACAATAATCTTAGAGTTTTAATCCCAATAAAATATGTTGTTTGCATGAGGTTATTTTGAGCAAGTTAATAAAAAGAAATTGGTGAAAGAGAAAATTGGAAGAAAGCTATTGAGAACATGTCTCATGGAAGTTCCGATCCCCCGATCTTCTTAATTGATATTTGTAAGATCTCAAAATCTTTTGATGTTTTTGTGGCTTCTCATGGTAGGTGAGCAGATAATATGGTAGCTCATCTTGTTGCGAGATGGAAACACGTAATAATTCATAAATTATTTATATGAAAACCCTTTCCCACAAAGTATCAGAGCTTAATTTGCAATAATGGCTCGTTCTAATTTTCCCTTCAAAAAAAGAAATTGGGTGGAAGCTATGTTGCTCGGACTCTTCAGTTTACCTCAAGTTACCCATGTCGGATCCTCGACACTCGGAAATAGGTGTGACACTTGGATACTTCATTTTGGGCCAAAAAAATGAGAAGATCTACAAAATAGCCGAGTTGGACACTTGGACATGTACCTGTTTCGGACATGGGTACTTGAGTCCGAGCAATATAGGTGGAAGTGTATAATTTAACACTTAGATAAATTTGTGGAGCTCAATTGTGGTAACTTAAAAGGGCCAAATTCTACCTTTAAACACAATCTCAATTAATTACTACTTTCACATCTTAAAAAAGTACTATAATCTTTAAAAAAGTACTATAATCTAGCTTATAACCTAAACCTAAGAACACAAGCCTAGTATATTTTAATTTTTACTTGAAGCCTATGGCCTATAGTGATTCTTATCATTTCTCACTTAGAAAAAATCAAGGATGTATTACTGTATATTGTACATACAAGTTGATATAGACATGTAATCACGGGCTAATAATAATACAAGAGTAGTCTAATGAAGAGCAACATTACAACTTTGTCGTAGATACCTGTGATTGATGAGTACCTTTTCAAGTAACAAATCCCTTCATTTTCTATCTATCATTTGGCTTTATTCTTCACGTTATGGTTGCTGTTTTTCTTTTTTTTTTGCTCCCACTTGTATAATAATGGCATTTTAATCTCCTTAATCAAAGCAAAATTAGGGCATATATTATGGATGTAACCTTCAAGATTGATTGTCCGTGACAGATAAATTGTGCAGATTTTAACGTAAGATCTTAGATTCTCAGTTACTTCATATTCTTGGGGATATGGTTAACTTGTATTCTTTTTTTTATCTTTTCTGGTGCACGTTACCTTTTATTTTAGGGAATTTTAATTATACACCTGGGTGTACCATGAACATGGTACACCCAAAACTATTTTTTACTCATTGTTCATTTGAAACCTCCAAATGAACATAATCACATAATAGGTAGAGCTCCAAATGAGCAAAAAAGTAGTCTTGGGTGTACCATGCATGTGGTACACCCGGGTGTATGATAAATGTACTCTTTAATTTAGACGTACATTTTTCAACATAATCTTATTTTATACTCCGTTTGTCTTTTATTAGTATAATTTTTCTTAATTAGTTTTTTTTTTTTTTTTTTTTTGAAAAGAAATTTCATAAAAAAAAAAAGAATAAAGAAAAAAGATAAATCAAAAGATCAACTTCTAAAACTACAATGAACCGATGAATATTGTGGCGAAGTCCTTTATTTTTGTCCCAAGCATATTAATAGCATCATTTGACATAGTTTGGAAAAACTTATCTATCATGCCGCATCCGAGCCAATACCTTCATGTTGATAGTTTGACCAACCAATAAACAATTTCCATACCTACAAATAAAAAACACAACCCCATAGGAGAAGGAGACCCCAGAGAAGATTAGTCTTCCCATATTAGGCACGACCAAAGAAAACTTATCAACAAAACAAAAAAAAAAAAAACAAGAGAGAAAAGGGCACCATGATAGACACCACACCAAAGGAAAGGGAAAAGGGAGCAGAAAAAAAGTTTGAGAGAGCTTTTTTGTTAGTATTTTCTTAATTAGTTGAGTTGTCACTAATTAGTTAATCTTTTATTTTTTTTGAAATGAGACTTTTTTTTTACTTCACCTACTTTCTAATATTGTGGCCCACTCGATAGTTCTTTCAAGAAAAAGTTGAATACCTCAATTTGTTCTCTTTTATTCTTCCTAATATGACTTTTTTTTGTCTCTAAAAAAGATTTCAAATAGGAAGAACATAAGAGAACATAGGGAGTATTAGTCTTATTTTTCCTTTATAGGATCCACTCAATGTTCTCCTCAAATAAACTTTGTGCAAATGGAAAGGTGTAAACTATTAAAAGACGGAGGGTAATAAAGAGATTTCGAGATTTTTTTTACTATGGTCGTTGTATGTCCTACATGGAGCAACTAAATTTTCAATAACCAATCAAATTTATTTACTTCCTCCGTTTTGTTTTAAATACAACAAAGGAATATTTTATATCTCACAAAAAATACCCCTTTGTTGCATTTAAAACAAAATGGAGGAAGTATAATTCTTTTGTTATATAATTTAATTCTCCAAAATCCCCTTTTTTTATGGGTTTATGAGATGGTTGCATTCTCGGATATCTCATGATTACCACAGATAAATTTGTAAAGTGTTTTTCGAAGTCTTAAAATTTCTTTGAAAATGTCCAATAAATCAGAGACATTTTTTAAAAAGGTCTAAAGTAGAAGGCTACTTACATAAATTTCCAAAACACTAATCCACTCAAATAAAGAAATACCGGGTACTTATCGTCCTATACTCCTACTTCCTCTTTTTTTTTTTATCCTCCTCACTTTCCTGTGCGCGTCTCACAATGCGCTTCTTTGAACTTCAATATCTTTCATTATATATTAGTAAATTGGAATATTATTAAAGTACTAATTGAGACGAAACAAACAAGATCCCACATGACTATATTTTTTTATATAAATTGCAAAAAATCGAGAAAATTCTCTCCATGTACGAATAGTATTAAGATTCCAAGTGAAAAAGAATAAAAAAAAAGAGGGAGTATAGTATAAGCCACTTTGCTCGGGCACATTGTTTTTGAAATTTCATTCATCAATCACTAGCTCGTAGGGTTACTTATTTATGGTCCTATTTGCACTTTGTTTTTGCCTTTTCTTTTGTCTTTGTTTTATTGCGTTTTTGTTTCTTTTACTTTTTAAAAATTCAAATTACTAATGTGACTATAACAATTAGTTATTGCTTAGTGGTATCAGAAAAGCAAAAAAAACTGGCTAATGACGTTACCTTTGATGGTAAGCGTTTAATGTGCACCCAAATTAATTAAATCCTCTTCGTAATCGTATTTTCTTACTAAAAGTTATTAGTGCTATTTATATCTTTCCGCCCGTTGGTTCTTTTTCAATGAAACGAGCGAGGTCTTTGGCGAGCTGAAGGTTTTCAAGCTATGGGGATCTAGACATTGAGTTGTTTGAGCATAATATCATACATAATTTTCTTTACAAAATTTGAGACGACGATTACCAATTCATTGAGTCTATGAATCAAGTGTACAAACTATATAGTTGAATAAATTTGAAATCTACTGGAACTTTGGTAAGTAATGAGAGAGGATAAATCCAAAATATCCAAAATTGAGGTGAGACAAACTATTGGTTGGCGTTTTCCCCCGAACCAATGGTTAATGGGGTTAGATTTACAATAATATTTTGTTAATTTCTAAAATAAAACTCATTGTATTATTCATTTGCTTTTGCTTTTTCACGATATCCAAGTTAGGCCCTATTCTTTTGGACTGAGTTGAACTGAAACTGTGCGAGAAAACTAGCTGAATTGAGTTGAAACTGTGCGAGGAAACTAGCTGAACTTAACTGAACTAATTAACAAGCAAGACTAAGATAGAGCCACACGCGTAAACAACTACTGAACCAAGGCTACATTCACAATAGATATGGGCGAGCTTTTCTTTACATTTCCTTTTTTTTTTTTGTAGAAGTTTGTGGGTTTAATTAAACCCATTGAACCCAAGCTGGATCCACCAATGTCCTCAACGAAAAGTAATAGTCGTTACTAAAGCCCATTATAATATGAGCATTTTGACTTAAGTTGGTTCTTTACCAATTCAAATATTTACCCGATCAAAGTGATTTTGACCATAATCTTTAAAAATTAAGAATAGAAAATCGAATCGAATAGAAGAAAATTGTATATATATATATTGAAACTTCCTTCTTTTCCTTTTCCTATTTTAAAAGTATTGTTTGTTTGACATAATTTTATATTTAATTTGTTACTATACGTGAGATGAATAGGTGTTGGGTAATGATGAGTGAAGATGGTTGTCGAAAGAACATGGGTGTGAAGCATTGCGTTATTGGAGTGTTGTGCCATGGGTGTGTGTTGTGGGAAGCAACGAGACATACGAGCTTGGAAGCCGTGATTACGCACGCCTGCGGCCAGAACCCCGCGCCCGCAGCATGTGGTGGACGCAAGAGAGCAACTTGCTGCCAACCCGCGGGTTTTGCCATTAGGATTGTTTTTCTTTCTCTTGTTCGATTTTCCTAGGTATTCTAGCTAGGATTATGTTTGTGCCCTATTATAAATATATTTAAGGCCGTTTATTCATAGTAGTATTGTGCAATGCCAAACATAAGAGAGAGTTTATTCTTCAATCTAGAGAGACTAGAGAACCTAGAGAAAGGTTAGAGAGTCTAGAGAGATTAGAGAATTGTCCTTTTTTTTTTTTGATAATTTGTTGGTTTCTCATTAATTTGGAGTATAAACTCCATCAAGCTGTTACACAGTAGCAAAAGGTCAAACAAGCCTACTGCCCAAAGGCCCAAATGATTTACACTGACATCAAAGTGACTGTTACATGACAAAATCCGAGCTAGATGCGGCAAGTCCAGAAGAAAGCTTAGAGTTTAGAGCTGATTTACAAAGGAGACAATACCAGAATTATGTGGGCTTTTTCTTGAGCTACATCCAAGCAATGAATTCGACTCTTCTTGTCAATCCTTGCTTAGCAAGAGCATCTGCCACCATATTGGTTTCACGGCTTTTGAAGGTAATGGAAACCCCAAGATCTTTTTTTGTTGCATTGCGGATGAAGTTGATTATGAAGTTTAAATTCCATGGTCCACCAGCTTCTTTGCAACACCAATTCACTGCTTTGGAGGAGTCGGATTCTATTATGAGATGTGAGCTCCAAATCCGAGGACTAGCAGCAGAGATCTTCAAAGCTCGATGGATGGCAAGAACTTCCGCATTATTAATTTCCATGAATGGAATTGGGCTCGAGAACATACAAATAAATTTGCCATTGTGATCTCGGAGAATACCTCCTATGGAAGACAATAGATGAGATTTTTTAATGGAGGCATCGACGTTCCACTTCAAACACCCAAGACATGGAGGGGTCCATTGTTGCACCGTAGCGAGTGGCAAAATTTGGAAATTATAGAAGGAGCCAACCATTTCAAACAAGAGGGATTTCGAACAATATCTTCAGCATTATAAGGGAATGGTTCACTCCAACCTTTTATCCACCATCCCATTCGAAGAAGAATTAAATCCTTCAGTTGAGAGTTAGAACTCGGTTTTCCTTGAAAAATTCTTGAATTTCTTTCTTTCCATATTGTCCATAATATGATGAAAAAACTCGACATCCACACTTTCTTGAAAAATTTTCCTTTGAAAGGAGGAGTCCATTGTTCAAATAGGTCCTTGATGGAAGATGGAAGAACCCATGCTATGTTCCATATTTGAAACCACCAATGCCATAGTTCACGAGAGGAGGAGCAATCGAGGAATAAATGACATGAGCTTTCAATGGAGTTAGAGCAGAAAATGCATGAAGAGTCCTCGCTCGATATTATTCCAAGCTTATAAAGCTTCTCTTTTGTGTTCAATCGCCCAAGAATAACATACCACACAAAGATCTCAATCCGGAAGGGGACAAGGCCCTTCCACATGCCTTTAAAAGCTTCAAAATTCCTGCCCGAATCAACATTGGCCAACTCCATAGAAAATGACTTTACAGAAAAGTTACCTGATTTGTTTGGTGACCAAATCAGTTGGTCTTGGCCATCCTTTTGAAGCACTGCTCGGTTTATGATGTTTGAAAGGATAGATTGCTCGTGATGGTCTCGTCATCTTAGAGCTCTATTCCACAAAAGACTCCAGTGCCACTCGATTCCATCCCAGAACCCGTAAGAAGAGATATGAGCATCTTATTGCAAACTCAATCTAAAGAGGCGAGGACATAATGCTTTAAGGGGGTTATCCCCTACCCATAAATCATGCCAAAAAAGGGTATGAGAACCATCTCCAATCTTCATTCTTACTTTGTGAAAAGCAAGATTTTTTGCAAGAGGAAGCTTAAGTATAGAGCTGCAAATTCCATTCCACGGACCACCATAAGAAGAAAGAGAGATGTCATGAGTGGTGAATGATGGTTTTAAACCATATTTGACTTGTACAACTTGACTTCATAGAGCTTGAGGTTCATTTAAGAACCTCCATATCCATTTAAAGAGGAGAGCAGTGTTTTTATGATGAAGGTTGCCAAGTCCTAAGCCACCGAGGTGTTTGGGAAGTGCAATGAGGTCCAATGCAACAAGAGGCATGGCCTTTCTTGATGATGAGCCACTCCACAAGAATCTTCTTTGAATGGTAATAATTTTTTCAAGTACCCCCTTAGGAATTGGAAACAAAGACATATAGTATAAAGGAAGGTTAGAAAGACAAGCCTTTATGAGAGTTAATCTCCCTCCAATGGAAAGAAGATTACTCTTCGAAGTTGCAAGCTTCTTTTCCAATTTGCCAATAATGGGATCCCAAAGAGAAATTCGGGAAACATTGCCTCCAATGGGGAGGCCTAGGTATGTGAATGGTAGCTTTCCTATCTTACAAAGAAGATGCTTTGCAAAGTCGTACAATTGGCTATCATGAACATTCACTCCAAGAAGAGAGCTTTTATGAAAATTTACTTGCAATCCCGATGCCAATTGGAATAAGATCAAAGTTTTCTTGATGTTTGATAAGTATTCCAATTTTGGAGGACAAAATATGATTGTGTCGTCCGCGTATTGAAGATGGGGGATCTTGAAACCATTGTGACAAATTTCTATCCCTTCCCATAGACTCAGAGACACCGCTTTGTTGATGAGAAGATTAAGAGGTTCCGCAATAAGATCAAAAAGGAAAGGCGATAATGGATCACATTGTCTTAAACCCCGATGAAGCTTTATGGCGGTTGTTGGTGATCCATTAATCAATATCGAAGCTGCCGCTGACATTACGCATGCCTTTATCCACTTGCACCACTTCCCTGGAAAGTTTATTTGTCTCAAAGTCCAATCAATAAACTCCCATGACACGCTATCGAACGCCTTGTGAAAGTCTAATTTGAGGATGATGGCTTCGGTTTTATTTTTCTTGCATGAATCAATAATTTCACCGGCGATTAGGGTCCCATCTAAAATTTGTCTCCCCTTGATGAAAGAGGATTGATGAGGTCCAACTAGAAAGCTCATGACTTGTTGAAGTCTTCGCGCTAGAATTTTTGAGATTATTTTGTAAACACATCCCACCATGCTAATGGGTCTGAAATCTTTGAAGCCTTCAGGATTGCTGATTTTCGAGATTAAAGCAATGAAAGCGGTGTTACAACCTCGGGGGAGATGAGAAGAATGCCAAAATTCATTCACTATTGAGTACACATCTTCTTTAATCACATCCCATGCATTCTTAATAAATTTGAAGTTAAAACCATATGGGCCAGGGGACTTTGAACCATCACATGAGGCCACAACTTCATCTATTTCAATATGAGTGAACTGAGATGTGAGAAATTCGCCATGTGTTTCATTCAATTGCTTAAAATTCAAACCTCCAAAAACTGGTCGAGGAGAAAATTCTTCTTTGAATAGTTCGCTGAAGAAAGATGTTGCTGCTGTTTTTAGTTCTTTAGGGGCATCGATCAGCTTATTTTCGATGGTGAGTGATTCAATGGTATTTTTACGTCTCCTTAAAGAAGCCATCACATGGAACTAGCGGGTATTACGGTCCCCCTCCCTTACCCATTTAGCGCGAGATTGTTGGGCCCAGAAGGTCTCTTTGCGTTTCATCCATTTCCATAAGTCCATTTGAGCACATCTCCTATCCTCAAGTTCATGAGCCCCAAGAATTCTGTTATCTGCAATGAGGTCCAATTCTTGGATTTTGTTTTCCAAGACTTGAATTTTTTCGTCAATACTGCCAAATTCTTCTGTGTTCCATTTCTTCAGACTGAATTTCACCTTTTTCAATTTTTCAGTGAAAAAGCCGCCTTCTGATTCAGACCATGTTTTGCCAATCAATTTTAAATAGCCTGGGTGTGAGAGCCAAGCGTCTACAAATCTGAATGGGCGCGGGCCCCAGTTTCTCAATTTTGACTGCACTAAGATAGGACAATGATCTGACAGAGCATGCTTGAGATGAGATACTTGAAGCGAGGGAAATAAGTCAAGCCATTGGGGATGGATGAACATTCTGTCAAGTTTGCTCTTGGACTGGCCACGGAACCATGTGAATTTGCCATTCGAAGATGGGATATCAATAAGTTCCAATACCTGCAAAAAAGACTTGAAAGCTTGTATACCGTTAGTAGAAACATTTTGGCTTCCTCTTTCTGATGCTTCTAACACTTCATTGAAATCCCCAATGATAAGGCATGGTGATTCGGATGAAATGCAGACTTGGGATAGTTCAATTCAGACTTGTGCACGATCTTTAGGGTCACATGGATTATAGATGTTAACAAATGAGCATTTGAAGCCAGAGGATATGATTTTGCCCGAGAGCATGATCCAGTTCCTATCGAATTTTACATCTTCTAATTCGAAGAAACATTTCTTCCATAATGATAGGAGGCCCCCTGAGTTCCCCAAAGAGCGGCTAGTATATGAGTCAAGATCACTGTCATTCCAAATTGATCTCAAAATTTTTGGGCAGATTTTTTCTAATTTGGTTTCCTGAATGAAAACCATATGAGGGTCATGTTTCCCTATTAGCTTTCTGATTGCACTTCTTTTGGCCTTTGCACCAAGGCCTCTTATGTTCCAAGTATATAAAATCATTGATAATTGAAACAAGTTGAGAAGAGGATACTTATCTATGCTTGATCTTTCGACCAACTGACTTTTTGTTGATGAAGTATTCTCTCAATTCGTTCTTCCAACTGATTCTCAATCCCCCTGAATTGAAAATCCAGTTTCTTTGCAATAGCAAGAGTTGATGATGATTTGATTTCCATTGAGAAATTTGTGGAAGGTTTTAGGAGAGGGGATTTTGAAAGAGGAGGTTTAGAACCGAAATTTTTCAATTTTTTCTTCAGCATTTACTTGGTCCTTTTCTTTTCATGGATCTGTTTGGTGTTTGTTGGGATTAGATTTTCAAAGCCTGGCGGAAATAAAGGCCCTGAAAGAGATGATGAAGTGGAAGTGGATGGGCTTGGCCTTAATAGAGATCGGAATCTGTTTGAGAGGACAAGTGGGGGGATAGGGGAAGAGGCCGGGCTGATCCACTTTGAATGAAATTCGAGTGGGCTGAGAATGTAATGGGTTTGAAGTGGAGATTGGACTAGAAGATAGGGAGTGTGATTGGCTTTTTTTTGGGGGGGCCAAAGTTAAAAGTCACAGTTTTTTATTTGGCTTTTTTCGAAGTGGGGGTTTGAGATTGGGCTTGTGGGACCAGCTGGCTTGGTATTATGGATAAGAGGGAGGAGGGGGAGAGACATCACTTGGATTAGAGAATTGTCCTTGTATCATCATCTCATATTTAAAGTCTTATTGCAGTGTTCATGGTTTTCTCCCTGTTCAAGAGTTTCCACGTTAAATCTTCTTGTGTTATTTATTGTTTTATTTCTTAATTCCTTCATATCTTATACTTCGATTGCTTGATTTGTTAGCGCCTACAATAGGTTAATTTAAATAATATATACTTTTTCCTTTGAGTTGGTATGTATATACAAATCAATTAAAATAAAAAATATAATTTTTAGAGTATTTTTCAGTTTTATCCATATTTTACTTGCATATCATAACAATGTAGCGATTAATGCAAGAGTATAATTTGTGCTTTGTATATATTTCGCCAACTTAAGTTTTTTTAAGTGAGTCTTGATATTGTATAATAGTAGGAGTGATAATGTAAACATATTTTCTAAAACAAAATTGGATCCAAAATGTCTCACGTCTCTAGTATGTTTTGTAAGACTAATAGTACTAACACTAACAAGGAGAATAGAGAATTTGAATTCAAAATTTAACTATTTCTGCATCAAAAGAATTGGTAAAAGTTAGTGAAATGGCTTTGAAAACAAAAAGGTAGCCAACAATATAACAAGAGAATGACTTTTATTAGACAAGACAGACAAAAACAGAAAATCCGGGTATTTCTAGTTTTATCCAAATCCCCGTGAGAAACCAATTATGTAGAATCCCTACGTAATGATAGCTTCATTATTGGTTTAACAAAGTAGTCACTTCAGTATATCGCGAATCGTGAGTACTACGTTTACCTGCAATATGCATTAAAGATTGCCATGAGGGTTAAAATATTTCAAAGTTAGCACCGTTAACCGTACCATACATATCAAAACCTAAACTTTCAAAATCTGCAAGGCTATGTTATCTTGAGTTAAACTAAATTTAGCAAAACTGAATTGAAATAAGCTGAATTAAACTTCAAAACAGAATATAAGATTTCATTCTCTCTATTTTAAATGAAATATAGGGGATTGACACAAGGTTTAGGAGATAGGAGAGATAGAGAGAAAGATAAAAAGTGACCCATGTGATGAGAAGAGAGATAGAGAGAAGTAAATACCAAATAAAGTAACGAGTCATTTACTCTTAAACGGCCTAAATAGTAAGTATTTCATGAAAGATGTTGGATTTGTCTTAATGTTTATTTTTATTTATATAATTTACAATAATAGATTATTAAAGAAATTGTTGGTCAAATTAAAGTTACGCGTAGGGCTGGCAAAAACTGACTCAACCTGATAACCCGACCTGAAACTAACCTGGAAAAACCGGGTTTGGGTTGAGATTTTCGACCCAAAAAAAAAAGGGTCGGCCCAACCCGGCCTGAAATTATAATGGGTTAGGTTCAGGTTGAGTTTTTCAACCTGAAAATAACCCGAAATGACCTGATTTAAAAATAACTATATTACATTATTATGTTGGGTTACTAACGTTACTTATATTGGGCCAACTGCCAAGCCCGATTTTTGCCTTTTTGGATCTTAAATATTTCTAAACCCTCAGGCCTCACTCCGCCGTTTTCCTTTTCCACAACTCAGTTTTCTTTTCTCACACCTCAACTCAAAACCCTAGAGTGCGAAATTCCATCTGGTACGAAATTCTTCAAGCTGTGCGAAACAGCGAAGCCTCACTCAGTCTCTACGGCCTGCAAATTTGTGCGAAATTCTTCAAGGTGTGCGAAATTCCTCGAGTCTTCATCAACTATTCAACTCGTAACTTGTAAGTTCTTCTAAATCTTCTCTAAGTTTTCTCTATTTATGTTTTCTTTTTGACAAATTTCTTCTTTTGTTGTTTTTTTTTTCGTCTCTGGTTTACAAGGCCTTGGTGCTGAAATCGGTATACATTTCGTTTCTCTTTCATTTCGTTCTTATTTTTTAGTTAATTTTCTTGCGATTCATTTTAAACGTTTATTTCGCGCTTTTTAAATTTATTATACTCGTTTTTAGAAGCTTTTGATTTATTTGAGATGTTTATTATCATCATTATTATTCTTATTAATTTTGATTTGATGATTGTGGTTACTATACTTAAAATGATGGAAGGAAAAATGTTCGTTTTTATGATGTTGATTGTTATTTTTTAGTTTATTTTCTTGCGATTCATTTTGGACATTTATTTCGTTGTTTTAAATTCTATTGTACTTGTTTTTTTGGACGTTTTGATTTATTTGAGATGTTTAATCTTATATTCTTATTAGATGGCTGATTCTAAATGTGAGAGACCGATTCAAGTTGGAGATGATTCGGTCTCGATCTCGGTAATGGCAAGTCGTAGAAGAAGAAGAAAGCAACTACTGATTCTACCTCGGGCAAGAAGAGGCCAAGAAGGTTGCAATCTGATGTGTGGGTTAATTATATTATGCTGGATAAAAGAGATGAAAAAGGAAACCTCCTCTGCCAATGCAAAAGGTGTAGTAAAGTTTACAATGCTGAGAGCAATCAAGGGACAAGTAATTTAAAACGTCATCTGAAAACGTGTGTGAAAAGAACCTATAAGGATGTTGGTCAGATGATTATAGATGCTAGTACTTCTGGTTCGATGTTGAATAGGCTTCCTACTTTTGATCCTGATGTATTTCGTGAATTGTAGAGTATTGCAATTGTTAAGCATGACTTGCCTTTTTAGTTTGTTGAATATGATGGCATTAAGAAGTGCTTTAGTTACTTAAATCCTGACATAAAATATGTGACACGAAACACAATCAAGGCTGATATTATTAAGATGTTTAAGAGAGCGAAACATAACCTAAAAGAGGAATTAGGTTTAGTTAGCAGTAGGATTGCTCTCACTTCTGATTGTTGGACATCTATTACAACTGATGGTTATATATCCTTGACTGCTCACTATGTTGATAATGACTGGATATTACAAAAAAGGATCTTGAACTTCAGTTTTATGCCTCCACCTCTCACTGGTGTGAATATGTGTGTTCAAGTTTGTGACATGTTAAAAGATTGGGGCATTCATAAGAAAGTTATGTCGATTACTCTTGATAATGCTTCTGCAAACGATGTGCTTTCTGATGCTATGACTGGTGAACTTGAATTGATTTGTGAGGGTGAGTATTTTCATGTGAGGTGTTGTGCACGTGTTCTTAATCTTGTTGTGCAAGATGGTCTTAAGGAAATAGATGACGATGTGATCAAGGTAAAGGATACCGTTAAGTATTGCAAAGGTTCACAAGCTTGGAGACAACGTTTTTTAGATTCTGCCGACCATAGTGATCTTGATTGTGCTAGGGGATTAAGACAAGATGTTCCAACAAGATGGAACTCGACATATTTGATGTTAGAGAATGCATTGTATTATAAAAAAGCTTTTATTCATTTGAAAAAGGTGGATGCTAATTACATACATTGTCCAACTGATGTTGAGTGGGTAAAAATAGAGAAGATTTTTAGGTTTTTGAGGGTCTTTTATTATGTCACAAATGTTTTTTCTGGCACACATTATCTTACTGCCAATATGTACTTCCCTAATGTTGTAAAGGTCCGATTACTTCTCAAAGAGGAAACGGGAAGTGCTGACATGTTTATGCAAAGAATGGCTAAGAAAATGTTTGAGAAATTTTCCAAGTATTGGGATCGTTTTAGCACTATTATGGCTGTAGCTGTAATTCTGGATCCTCGCTTCAAGTTCCAATGTGTAAAGTAGGGTTTGAAGAAGGTTTATGGGGATGTGGGGGGTGAGATTGAGTTGTCCAAGTTTAAGGAAAAGGTGAAGACTCTGTATAATGCATATAAGGCTCAAACTTCCGTAGCAACATCAAGTTCAGCACAAAGTAGGCGTGCATATCCTTCAGATCAAGGTGGAGACACAATAGATATTGCTTCTGATGAATTTATGACGGTAAATCACTATGGCTTATAGTCATTTTGTTAAATTATTTATGTATTTGTTTTTAAAATGCTAATCTGAATTACTTTTTCTTTTTCCTACTTAGGACTTTGACAGCTTCTCTTCTAAGATGTCTACTGGGGCTGTGAAATCTGAGTTGGAAATGTATTTGGAAGAGAAGCTTATTCCTCGAGCAACACACATTGAAATCTTATACCACTGGAGAACATGTGAGGTGCGCTATCCTATTCTTTCAATGATGGCAAAGGATGTTGTTGCCATTCCTATCTCGACTGTAGCTTCGGAATCAGCCTTTAGTACCGGTGGTCGAGTTATTGATTGTTATAGGAGCTCATTAATCTGCCTTAAGGATTGGACTTATGGTGAATGTAAGTTTTGTAAATTTCAGCAAAATTACTTCTCTTTAAAGCTTTGCAAACAATAATATTAATTACTTCTATTTTATGCATCATAATGTAGCAAAAATAAATCCTCAAGTGGAAGATCTATGTGGGAAAGTCACGGCTCTCAAAGTTGATGATACTCCAACTCCAAGTCCACCTGAAAGTGCTGCTCAAAGTCCACATGCTGAGGCTGCCATGGGAAATAGTCAAAGCTAAAGATTTCAATTTTCAATGAACTGAACTATTTTATTTTAAGTTTTGCAAGAAATAGTTAAATCTTGAATTTATGTTTTGTAATTTGAAGTTGGTGGCTAATTTATGGCTTTGAATGTTGAATGTTGAAACTTGAACATGTTGAATGAAGTTGGCAGCGTTTTGATCATTGGATATTTAGATTTTTATTTCAGGTCATTTTGGGTTGGTTTCGGGTCAACCCGAAACATATAAGGTCGGGTTCAGGTTACGGTTTTCGACCTGAAATTAGAATCAAGTCAGGTTTGGGTCAGGGGTAAGTGACCTGAAATATAAATCAGGTCGACCTGAAACTGACCAACCCGACCTGATTGCCAGCCCTAGTTACGCGTTGGCGAGCGTATAGGTCAAAATGTGCATCCGGTAAAACGGATGGGTAATGTTTCCTATTCTTTGTATTCTATGAGTTAGAGTTATCTTGTTGTAGTAGGAAACTTCTTATACAAAAGCCTAAGCGTTTTATCAATTTTCTTTGAGAGATTTTAGAACTATATAATCAATATATGGATATGCCACTATGCCAGCATGTAGAGATTTTCATTCACCTTTCTCTCATTTAATAAAAGTTCTCATTAGTAATTGGAAGGTTCTAAACAACGGTGAAAGACCTAAACTATGTGTTTTGTCATTAACCATGAGTGAATGGAAAACAAAACACGTTTTTTGATGAGTCTTAGACTGTTAAAATACTTCATCAAGTTGTATTAAGCAACTTTATACCGTAGAGATTCACAACTCTTGGCTACAAGAAGGAAAATCAACTAACCAAACTGTTCAACATAAGACCCAAGGCAAACAATGGGCTAGCTCATGAGCAACCCTATTGTCATTCCTACGAAAAAAACTCCAAGACACAATATCTAACATTCTACTAGCATGAACAATGTCATCAAGAATAAGATGGAAGCTACTCCCGCCTCACACTTTTGAAGAAATTGCGTTAACAAGTGAAGACAATCACTTTCCACAACCACGTTTCGAAAACCGAACTCCATAACCAGTTGAATACCAAACAACATAGCCTTTGCCTCAGCAAATAACGGCTCCCAACAGTCCTCCACCTTTCATGATGTAGCCACCAACGCCTTGCCATCCACCCCCCTTATTACCACTCCAGCTGACGCACCCAAACCTTCCACGCCCTCTGTCCATATTGAGCTTAACGAAGCCCTCTCTGGGTGGTGTTTAACATTGCCGAGCAGCTAACCCCACACTCACCCCATGTTGGTCTTCCCCACGAAGCTCCGCCAAGGGTTTATGCACTTAGGCCATCGTTTGATGGGGTTCACAAACCTCCCCTTCAAACAACCACCTATTCCTTACATTCCATATAGCCCAGCATATCGTCATCAAAAGCCCATGTTTTAGACAGGGAGTTACTCCAAAGACGCTAGTGCCAAGTCCCCAAAGCTGCGATATACCCCTACCACTACTTCGTTCACACCACTTGAATCCCAGATAAGCCTTGCAATAACACAACCCCGCAAGCAATGCAACTCTGTTTCATCCTCCACCGCATATATGTTACATAGTGGTACTATACTTGTCACACGCTTACTGAGGCCTCTTTGTGTCGGCAAAGCCCCACGATAAGTCCTCCAGAAGAAAAGCTTAACACGGGGAAGGGTATTAGCATGCCATATCTTACTCCATAAATAAGAGCGCGTTGACGTTGAAGCCGCGCTCTCGCCATCCAACTCCCCAAAAATGGCTCGATAGGCCAAACGGACAGAGTTGTCTCCGTCTTTCTCCAGATCCCAGCATAAAGCATTGTTAGGAAGACGGAAACTAAGGAGAATGCTCAAGATATGCTCTCGCTCAAAAGGGAGAAATAGTTTATTAATGAGAGGGATATTCCACTCAGCGGAGACAAGATGAATAAGATCACAAACCTTAATATTCTCGCTCGCGTTGCCTCGTGGAGAAATAACCTTGCATGATTAAGTACCAGGGATCCACGGACTGACCACACCGATATATTCAACCCATCTCCCCACACGCCATCGAGCACCCGTTTGCACCACCCATTTCACCCCCCAAATCTCGCGCCAGGAATAGCTCGGATTGCTCGTATTTCAAATAATCCCCATTAGCATAATAGTGAGCCTTCAATATTTGAGCCACCAAGCTATTTGGAGATTGCAAAAGCCTCCAGGTGTGTTTACCTAGAAGAGTTGCGTTAAAACAACATGAAATCGCGAAGGCCCAATCCCCCTATCGCTTTAGAATAACACAAGCTCTTCCAATATTAATCCAATCAGTGAAGTTTTCTTTCCCCTTTTTTTGTCCCCACCAAAAGCTTGATACCCTATATAAAACACAATTCACCAGAAAAAGTGGAAAAGGGAATTTAAACACACTCATCGCGTAGGTCGGGATAGATTGGGCCACTGCCTTAATCAGAACCTCCCGACCCGTCTTAGATAAATTCATCCCTTTCCACCCTTGCAGATGCTTCCACACTTTTTCACGGATACCCTTGGTAATTACCTTCTTCGATCTTCCCACCACTATAGGAAAACCCAAGTAGTTATCGTGGATATCCACAATCTTTACACCTAACAAGGCCGCTAACTCAACCTTATTCGCCGCAGGTACTCCTTTACTAAACGACACGGTACTCTTATTAAGACTAAATAACTGACCCGACTCAAGCTCATAAACCCTCAGAGCCTTCTTAATCGTATCCACCCCCTTCACATTTGCCTGAGAGAAAATAAGACTGTCATATGCGAATAATAAATGTGAAATAGAAGGAGCAGAAGGTGCGATCTTAATTCCACGCAAAGACCCTCTTTCCACTGCTTGCGACAAAAAACTAGATAAAGCCTCATCACACAAGATAAAAAGATATAGGGATAAATGATCACCCTGACGTAAAACCCGAGGAGTAACTCTCCGAAGGTGCTCCATTTATAAGAACCATAAATGAGACTGACGAAACACAATGCATTACCCGATCTATAAATCGATTGACAAACCCCAATTTTCTATCAGAGCACACAAAAAGCACCACTCAACTGTATCGTAAGCTTTCTGCATAGCCACCTTGAAAGCAAAAGAACCCCCTTACTACAAGATCTCTTCATATAATGAAACATTTCGAGAGCCACAAGAATATTATTAGTGACAAGCCGGCAGGGAATAAAAGCACTTTGATAAATGAAGTGATATCTGGTAAAATAAGCTTCAACGATTTGCCAAAACCTTAGTAATCAACTTATACACCACATTACAAAGATTAATAGGCCTGAAATGCGGGCATTTTATCAGGCACCTTTTTCTTTTGGATCAGAACAAGGAATGTCTTATTAACCGATGCTGGGATGACAACCCCTTGTAACATAGGACAAGGGAAGTAACAGCAGGACCAACGATATGCCAATAATTTGGTTAATTGATTTGGTTAGTTGATTATTTTAGAGTTTTCATTAGGCCTAGTCGACATGGGCCGTCACAATATCACTCCCAACATAAGGGTAAGGTCTTTTGTGGGGGTCTTGATTTTTGAGTGACAATACTTTTAAATTGAAGGTACTATTCGACTGACAAATTAGTATCATGCGTGTAAAAGGGCACAATCTTGTCCTAGAATTAACTAAGTGCAGAGTCTCCACCTCGTCAAACACAATTAAATTGCACATATGATACATATGCCAATTTTAAAACGGTAATTTTCTTCGATTTCTTTTGGAAACCTCTTTCGGGGAAAAAAAACAGTAATTTTATCGAAGGCAAGCTTTGCATATCAAAATGGAAATTTCTTCAAATAAGGCAAACATGAAAAACCAATTATTGAGCCTCATAAACAATATTTCAACTTTATTATATATTGAAATACAACAAAGCATGCCCTCAGATTTACAAACTTGTACCAATAATATTAGAGACAAAAAAATTTAAACACAGGAAATGTGGGGAGGAAAAGAAGAAAAAGAAAAAAAAAAGCATCATCTTATACACTTGTAGGGAAAAGGTTATAAGTAAAAGGGAATTAACAAAGTCTAGGTGGTCTATTATATGTAGGAGAATTCAAAGATTTCTTATGCCTCACCATTTTGGTCATTTGCCCCTTCATTTCTCTACACAATTTCTCCAATTCTAATACCCTATGTTGCATTCTTTGCATATTCAACTTCATATCTTCACTTCCTTGTGAGATACATTCATCATCCTCTAGGTCTCGTTCATCATCATATCGCGGAGTTGTTGCATCTTTTGATTCATATACAACAATTTGTTTGTGGCTCATCTTGTTTTTGCTAGGACTTTCACAATAATATTCCAACTGTTCTGCCTTTGTTGGGGGCTCATAGTTTGCATGTTTTTGAGAAGCAAGTGCTTGAACTGCAACCCTGGGAGGGATCCTTGGGTTCTTTGCTAGGTCTTTGCATGCTTCCAATGACAATTTTTCATAGTTAAGACATCGACATAACCTTGATCGTTCTTCGAATGAGAGGGTTGGATGAGACTGCAATTTAGTTATGTCCAAATTAAAATCAACGCAATAAACTTAATAAGAAATTCAATCATATATCATATTACTATATTAATTAAAATATGTAACAACCTTTCTTTTTTCGTGTATAGTCAAATTTTCTACAAGTACGGACTAATATATACTTATAGACACAAACTGTGTAGCTCAAAAGTAACTATAATTTTGAAAACCGGAAGCATTTTAAGAATGGGAAAACCTATTATATTTCCAATTCCAAAATTTATTAGCAAGAAAATGGTTAGAATTTCAATAACAAAAACATTGTAAAGTTTAGAAAACCTCATATCCTAAAAAGTTTCCAGGATTCATAAAGCATAATGCAAGTAGTGTATAGTTCTTTGACAACCAATAATACATTTTCTTTCATTTTTGTATTTATGCAATCATATTCTTGTTATTCACTTGTATTTTAGTATCACTCATGCCTCATTTGGCAGCCACATATTATTTTCCTTTAATTTGGGGGGATGGGTATATGGGGTCCACATAAGTGGTAATGCTTTTAACTTACTAAATCAGTCAACGCAGGCCCACGCATTAATTTCAACAATTTTATGCCACAAAGGAAAGAAAAGAAAAAGAATCTTCCTTAAATAAGAAAGGCCAAATTTTCTTTTATGTCTGTGTTGATTGATTGAGCTAAGAAGGCACAGCACAGGTCATGCCCAAAAAAGTTGAACATCAAGTCTTGTTTATTCACCCTAATGAGGATGTTCTAATTCATATTAACATTTAACAAAATTAATATTATGAAAGAGGGTAAAATTAAGATAGATAAAATAGTTGTCAAAGAAATTACTAAAGCTCTTATGTTGACAATTTAGAAAACCATCTTTGGAGTTCGACCAATTACCTATAAACGTGATTTTTGGCGTCCCACCCTTCACTTTATTACATGAATTGCATATTCAACTGCTCACCGGGCTAGAAGAAATGAAGTATTTTCTCCGTTTTTTTTAGTTGCAACATTTGAGTTTATACATTTGCCAATGTATAATTTTAAACATTAATATCTTTAATTATATATTAGTAAAAATTATGAAAAGTTGAGATATTCAAAGTATATGTCGAGACAAATCAAATAAAACCTCATATGACTATATTTTTCTATACATAAAAATAACTAATGATGATAATAGGATTGTGTGTGAATACTGTAAAAAAAAAAATCCATATGTTGCAATTAATGAAGAAAGGAGGAATTATTTATGTAGTACTTCTATAATGTGGATCAGAGGAAATAGGGATTAGGGTGGAGGGATAAAAAATATAAAGGAAAAGACAATTATAATGTTAATGAAAAGGGAGAGTTGAAGAACGAAGGAGAAAAGGGAGAGCTAGTAAGAATGTTTTAGTTGATTGACAAACTATCATTATCTTATTCCTTCCTCACACCATACAACATAAACACTTATTTTATCCCTATCCCATTTGTAATAGGGGCGAAGCCCCGCTTGATTGTGGAAAGGGGCCAGTTTAACAAAGAATTTTAAACATGGTTGTGGAGAGGGGCAGTTTACCAATAAAACAACTTCTATTTTCATTTTCTTAATCTTCTTAGCCTATTATAATCTATACAACTGGGCTTTCAGCAGGGGCATGGCCCTCTTAGGCCTCTACTATTTCTCTATCCTGATTTGTAATTATCTATCTTTAAACCATCCTCTTATATTTTATTCCATAAAGATTATCAAAATAAAAAAATTATTCCATAAATCATAAGCCCTCATACCAAATGTCCCGTCAAGGTTTCAAGGTATTCATTATAAAAAAAAAAGGGACTCAAGGTATTTGCTTCTGCAGCTTTTAGCCTTTTACTTTGTCTTTTGTTTTCTTCTTCTTCCCCATTCTTATTTTCTTTTTGGGCTTGTATAGTTATATGTAGGGCGTGAGAACATTAAATATATACATATAACTTTTTTCACTTATGTTAAAGGTCCAAAACCATCATAGAATTTTCCTCCCAACAAAAGAACTCCACATTGAATATTGGCCTAGTTTGGGAATTGGTCTTGTTACGACAACTTCATGTCGTGCCTAAAGAGTCATAAAATATTATTGGCTTATATATTTATCATTAGACTTTTATTAGAGCTAACAATCTTTAACACAGTACAACAATAAGACTAAAAGTAAAACTGACATGAAATTAACATGAGTTACTGAGAGAAACTAAAACACCACACGACACAATTACAACATCAATTTGAACCCCGGCCTCAATTGACACAATATGTAAGTAATAATTAACTTATTATTTTATATTGTTTTGGATACATTTTGTGAACAAGTAAAAATTTACATGAGTCAAAACACGAATTGTTAGCTCTAGATTCAACACGAACTTGTAAGCCTAAACGACAAAGATAATTGGGTCAATTTTACAACCATCTAATTTTATTTGTGGATGTCATCTAGCTTAGTGGATAAAGTATTGTGGGGGTGGTACCCGAGACCTGGTATCGAATCCTGTCTACATCACTGCGTTTAGTCGCTCATTTACCCCAAAAAAAATCTAATCTTATTTTACAAATTTCTTATACCACTAATATCAACTAACTTAAACGGCTAATATACTAGTTGATCAAATCAATCAAATAAATTCGCTAACAACCTAATCTAATCACCAAAAAAGGCCATTTCCCAAGAGAATTATATTACAATACTTCAAAACACAACTCTTGAAACAAGTGTTGAACCTAATAAATACTTCTTAAAGTGGTCATATTATAGATTTGAGTTTCAAGAAAGATTAAGATCATACTAGGAATTTTAAAAGAAGTAGCCTCCAATAATTTGTAGGGAAGGAGTGTCAGTGGGGGAGGGCATTTTCCATGTAACAAGAGGAAAAGGTCAGGAATAGAGCCACAAGCAGGGAATCCTTTGTCTTTTCTTTTATCTTGTCTCCTTTGTATTAAGTTTTTTGTAGTTTTTAAAATCTTAGTCCAAAAAACATCTATCAACCCAACTCATCAAGGATAAGAATTAAAACAAACATCAACACCACCAACAAAAAAATGCCCCAACCCAAACCGGATACAAAAGTATGAAATATAAAATATCTAAATGTAGATGGTTCAAAAAAAAACAAAAAAACCTATAAATTAAAGTTAACATGAAACTTCCTTAAAGGTTCCGCATTTTGAAGTTTACATTTGCTAATGCACAACATATGTAATTAATAAATGCTGTAATTTATAAGTGAAAAATAACTTTTTTGACTAAATATATCAACCCACTTTCAATAACATGACGGTAAACTTTTTTTGTAGTCAAGGTGAGTTACGTGAATAATGAGGAAGCCATAGTATTATATTTTATTTATGAACGACGTAGTAAAAAAAGAAAAAGGCTATATATGATAGGTTTAAGTAGGTCAAAAATATTTACCTCAAGATAGATATCAATGGCTCTATAGACTCCATCAAAGCAATCCCTTGCTAAATCTGGTAAACTTTGTGCAACACCTATGAATTTGGAGATCTTAAGGTTTTGATCAGGTGAAATCTCTGCCAAATACTGATCCACCAACCAACCAATTTTTTTCAATCTTTGTAATGACACACCATCACAATGTACAAACACTCTAATCAATCTTATCACAAGATTAACATCATAAACACCAGCAACATTATTGCTGCTTTCAGTACTACTACCAGTACTATGACCAGATACTAACAAATCATCCAATTTGGCCAAATCAATCATACTTCCAATCAATCTCTCTAACCCAGTTCTGCAAACTTTAGTAAGTCCAAAACCAGATACAAGTCTCATCACCCAAAACAATGCTCTGCAAGAAAATGCAGTTTTTCCCATCAAAATCACCCCATAAACTGCAGTATCAGCAAGCCCACTGTAATCAGATTTCGAGTATATGGAGCCGGTTTTCTTGCTCGTGAGCGCGGTTTTAAGGTAGTGTAGGAGAAATTTTGTAAGCAATAAGCTGTTATTGTCACTCCCAAAAGCACTCAAACTCCTTATAACCCTCTCTATCACCATTGGAGAAAGTGTAGACAAATCATCAAACCACCATGCTTTGGTGTTACTACAAGTAGTAGTAGTATTATTAGTGCTTGATGAAGACAATGGTTTGCTCAAATCTGGTGTGGTTTTACTTGATGAATTCGAAAGCCGAATTCTTCGGGACATGATAGTGTTATCAGGTGAAGATGAAGATGAAGAATTTGATGAGAAAATCAAGGAAATATCAGAGTTTTGAGCAATTTTAGCAAGCAAAGTTGTAACAAGTTTATCAATAAGGTTACTTGAATCAGCATAACAAAAGAATGATTCACAACTTCTTATGCAAATAAGCACATCATTCCAAGACCAATGAAACATCCCTTCAAGAAAAGTCTCAGATTGTTGCAATAAATTGCAATTTGAGAATTTATCAGTCATACCCAGAAAAATTGAAGCACAATATAAGTGGGAAACATTATGAACTGTGATTGGAATTCTGCCATTGTTGTAACAAAATCTTGTAACAAGCTCAAACCCATCTGTACCACCTGGGAAATCTTCAAAGGAAAAGCTCAAATTCTTCATATGGGTTCTTTTCTTTTCTTGTCTGATCAACTTTCTAAGCTTCCCTGAGAAAGCTGAGACAAATTTCTGCAGGACATTTAATTTTGAGCATATTATAAAACTATTGATACAAAAATAATGTAAAGTTCTGATTTTTTTGCATAATAAAAATGATGAGTTTATGATGAAATTGTTACCTGATTGAGGAAGAATGTTTGTTGACCATTGATATGGATTTGGAGATCACATTTGTCAGCCATGATTTGCTAAGTTTCATTGAATGAAGCCCCAAATAGAAAAATGTAAGAGAGAGAAAGAAGAGAAGAGAAGAAAAGAAGGGCAGTTAATAAGAGTTATATGAAAGTTGGCGTGAGAAGAAATAGACAGTGATTTGGGTAATAAGATAGCATGTGTGAGTGTGAGTGAGTGTGTTGGCAGATAAACAGGAAAATATTCCTGTCCTTATTAATATGCTTGCCACAAATTTATATAAGGTGCTCTATGAGTACGTACAATTGAACAGCTGAAGCTCGAGCTTGGCTAAGCCTTGTTTTTGTTCTTTTTTGATGAATCATTTGATAATTACTACACTAGTTTAGAGATAGGGGTCTGTGTATACAGGCCTTTAGGCGCAAATCTAGTGAGATTTCATCCTAAAACTAATTGGTAATTGATGACTTAGTTCAGTTGACTTATATGTTGTTGTTCACATATGAACTTATTTTTGTAAAATGACCTTTTCTTGGGGAAAACAATTTTGGTGGGTGATGTGCTCCAAACAGGTCGCCAAATCCTCTGATCTCCATCTTACATTTGTCAAATCGATAAGATAAACCCTCATGCGCACAGATTTTTACCTTCGATGGAGGATTTATCAAACGCAAGTAAAAGTAAGATTTAGTATTAGACATCCTATTTGAAATTGTTAGCTATCTTTCATAATACTCCTACATACTCCCTCTATCTTTTTTAATCTACAGAGTTTACGCTTTTGCAATATCCACTTGCTTTGGTTTGACCATCATTGGTAATATACATAATGAAAAATATGGTCATGTGAGATATTATTAGATTGAGGTCGCTCTTTATAATTTAGCACGTCAAACTTTAAAATTTTTACTTATTGATAATTAAAGATTTTAATGGTCGAAATTATGAGTTCACTAGCGTAAAAAGTCAATGTGTATGAAATAAAAAGAAAACAATAGTACTCCCTCTGTTTTTTTATCCTTCTCACTTTCATATGCGCGTCTCCCAATGCACTTCTTTGAACTTAAATATCTTTCATTATACATTAGTAAAAATTATAACGATTGAATATTAATAAAGTACTCCCTCTGTATTTTTTTATCTTTCTCACTTGGAATCTTGACACTATTCACAACAAGAGAGAATCTTCTAAATTCTTCACAACATATAAGAAAAAATATGGTCATGTGGGGTCTTGTTTGATTCGTCTTAATGAGTACTTTATTAATATTCAATAGTTATTATTTTTAAAAATATGTAGTGAAAGATATTTAAGAGTAAAGAAGTGCATTGGCAAACGCGCACAATGAAAGTAGGAAAGATAAAAAAATACAGAGGAAGTACTAATTGAGATGAATCAAACAAGACCCCACATGACTATATTTTTTCATATAAATTGCAAAAAATCGAGAAGATTCTCTCCATATATGAATAGTGTCAAGATTCCAAGTGAGAGATAAAAAAAACAGAGGGAGTACTCTAGAAGAATTTCAATTTTTGACGATGATATATATACATAGTTTTCAGTTGATAATAGGTGGAGTAGTGACTTGACTTTGATCTTAGTCATCCTCTTTCTCCTTATTTCATGTGAACTCACATGTAGTTACGTAGGGCTTATCTTAATACAAAAGGGATCGGAGGATTTAAGGAGTAGTGATAACCTAATAATTTTTTATTTGAAATTAGTGTAACCTACTTTTTGAGTGATAAAAATTACTCTTGTTCCTTTTATTTCTATATACTTCCTCCATTCTGGAGTAAACGAAACACTTCTATCTTTTATGTGAGAGTTTTTTTTAGAGAAGTGTTTCATTTTTTTAAAAACAAAGGAAGAATATATATAAGATAGATTATTTAAACATTTTTTAACGAACTATTTAGAAAGTATTCTTGGCACATTGTCCTTACATATTATATACTCGACCTTCGTTCCTTTTTGTTTCCTGGTGGGTGAAAGTTTAGCAACTGACAAATTAATATGAGATTAGAGGTTGGGTTATGCTAGAGTGCCTTTAGACCACTAAAGTGAATTAACAAGGTCCTTATTAGTGTGATTATTCCATTTGTCTAGTATCCACCAAGCTATTTGACTTCAAGTTGGTACTATTGCACCCAGATGATTCCTTCTACCATTGATTTTTAAATTGAATCGAGTTTTCAATTGTCTATTTTTTCCTAGGGTGTGAGAACTAGAGTAGTTTCCTCGTGCACTTTTTTTTAAAGAGAAATTTCATTAATTGAACGCCAAACGGCATCTACAATAAGTAATAAAGAAAAATAGGATACAATCAAACAAGTTCAGATCAACTTCGTCTTCGATGAAACTACAATGAATCAGATCGAATATTGTGGCGCAAGTCCCTTGTATTTGTTGTCCCAAACAACTATTAATGGAACCGTCTATCATTTTGACATAGTTTGGAGAAGAACCTTCTTGATCTATCCATATTGACCACATCCAAGCTTCCAATACCTTCATGTTGATAGTTTTGGACTTCAACCAATGAAAACAATTTCTCATACCTACAAATAAAAAAACTAGACTCACAACTCCCATAAGGGAGAAGGAGACCTCCACAACAGAGAAGACTAGTCTTCCCATATTAGGGCACAAGAAACTCTCATAAAGAGAGACTAACTTATTCAATAAAACAAAAGGACAAACTAGAAAGTGAAAACAAGAGAGGAAAAGGGGCTTACCATGGATGAGATCATCCATGACAGCCCCTTACTGATGAAGGGAAAAGGGAAAAAGGGAGGCGGCTAGAGAGAAAAACTAGGTTTAAATTCCCCGTACTATAGTTTCCTCGTGCACTTAAATACGGGAACTTAGCACATTATCTAGTTGTCACAAAATTTGATCATTTTTTATATTATACTATATTCTGGTACTCTATAAATATAAACCATTCAGGAGATAAAACCATGTGTTTCAATTGAAATGGTGGAATTTAAGAGTTTGCACTAAACAAATCTACCTTTAAAATACCTCAACTTCAATTGGGTTGTTCCAAAAGTTACTCCCTCTTTTCCATAATATAGTGTTTGTTCTTATTTTTCATGAGAATTAAAGAAGTGGAACTATTCCGGTATGGAATGAATGCTTTGGGAGTGAACCGGTATCTCCTCATCACGTGAGACGGTTTGATGACTGCAACACAGAACACGTAAACTAACCTCGGGGGTTCATCAGAGGAACACCCCTCCGATGCCTAAGTCAGTAAAGATAAAGCCGATAGCTCTCAAATACTATATAATTATGATTGTGAACGTACCTCTATGACTCAGATCAGGGGTATTTATAGGAGCCGGCAGTGTCCCAAGTTAGGTAGGACACTCCTCTTATTGGCTGAATACAATTATATCCTCTTTTCGTACTTATTATCTTTAGGCTCATAGGCTTTACTAAGACAATACTGGATCAGACCCAAGCTCATCAAGGATGGCTAGACGGTTCTCACCAGTAAGGTCCCCGATAGGGACCGGTATGTCAGGGATACCGGTATCATGTAGATCCTCACCCTGGTTATTCGGAGATACCTGGATGGTTTGACCATGACCGTCTTTGGCGGTACATCAAGATGGACCGGTATGGAACTTGGACATCCCCCATACAGGAACATATCATAATTTGTGTTTATGTTTTACTTGTATTGGTAGTCAATGATTTTTTTTCCCTTTTCTTTTTTTACAAAAACACTAAATCAGATTGATTGAAACTTGTGGTAAATTATGCTCAATGTTTCAACGAATAAAATGAGCTTTAATAAACAAAAACAACCAATAGCATTACAACAAAGTGAATAATTAAAACAAAAATATTTCGTATAGGCACTATATTCTGGGACACCAAAAACAAATGAATAAAACACTATATTTTAGGACGGATTCAGTAATAATTTTTTTTTTTATTATCTTAGAGCGGTCTTGACTTAAAGGAGTCTTTTTGCTAAATTGGTTAATTATGATATGTCGCACTCTTCCATTGGTTAAAACTAATTTTAAAAAAAGGCTTATGACAGAGTATTATATGCCATAATATTCCAACTTAACAGGTTGATTAAAGTGAAGCTAAGGGCCGTTTTGGGAGGACACTCATCAAAGTTGGGACCGCTTTGAGATAATAATATTTTGGGATTTCTCAAAGCATGCATATTGTTTCTATATTGTTGGTGTTGATAGTATCCATTTTTCCTAAATTTTGTACTAGCTTTAGGATGCACAAGTTGAAAGGTAAAGAATGAAAATTAGTTTGTTAATCTCTTCATTATGTTAGATTATAATTAATTAGAAAAAACTGTCATATGTACTTATTAAAAAATAGAAAGTAAGTTTTCAATGTTTAAGGTTGATACTAGGATGAAATAATCATTGTCTGGCCCCAAATTTCGTTCTTCATTAAAGAAAAATCAATTGCAAACACTTTTGGAATTGTTCGTCTTTCAAAAATACAAGAATTTCACCTCAATATGAAACACGAACGTCCCCGACGATCCATTAATCATTGTGCTGATCCCAAAGGCCAACATCATTGGAAATATACAAAAATATTTGTGGAAGGAAATTTAAGTCAATGTTAAGGTAACTAATAACATGAGATACATAAAAAATCACCCCGATGCCTCAAGAAGGTCTCGAAAAATTACATTGTCGAGTCTAGAAAAGTCTAGTATTAGCCACAAAATAGCTGAATTTGAATGCTATAAAAAATGCTTTTGGCAGTTCTCAGGGCCGGGCAAAAAACCTCATGGGATGCGTCCAAAGGTCAGGGGAGATTATTTGAAAGCATTGCCTAAGAACAGGCATATGGTGGCCTTCGGAACTCATTGAGCGTTGAACTTAAAATATACAAAACAAGTTGTCAACATGAGAGTCATCTCAAGCCTTCCAGATCCCTTGAAAGATCCTGATTCAATAACATCTTGAGGTCTACAGAAATTCAAGAAGAACACCAAAATAGCCGAAATTGAAGGCTAATACACAGATTTGGGAACCTACTAGGCCCAAGAAACAAACCTCCTTGGGTCCAACTGGTGGTAATTAATGAGCTAAATATCATTTAACATCATATCCATGCTTAAGAACATGCATAAGGTGACCTTCAAAGTTATTCCATGGCTGAACTTGAATCATTTACATCTTGAGGTCATCTTAAGGCCAACTACTGCCAAGCTTCCGAATAAATTAAATAATAAAGTCTGTCCCATGAAAATCCATAATAAATAGCCCAAAATTAGGTGAATTTAACGCTTATAATATATGCTAGCTTTTGAAATCTTCCCAAGGCGTTGCCAAAAGCCCTCAATCGATGCATCCTAGGGCCAATGAGATCATTCAAAAGTCTATCCATGCCTGAGAATGGCCATATGGACATATGGTGGCTTTCAGAGCTATCTCGATCCTCGAGGATTAACAGAGAAATATACAAACCAAGGTGTGGAAGGTATTTTGAGTTAGTGTAAAGGGTCCTGAAACTCTGCAATTCATCCTAAGGCCCTCAGAAATATCTCCAGATAAATAAGATCATTGAGTCTCAGAGATTCTATATCTAGTCCAAAATGATCCACTTTGAAGGTTATAATGCATGCTTTTGGGACCTTCCCGGGGTACTCAAAAAGTACCTCATCGGTGCATCATTTGGGACTCTTAAATTTATACATCACAAATCCAAAAAAGATTGACGAAGGCATTAAAACAATGATCTAGAATTTTTTTTGAGAAGGTTCCCCAAAACATTGAAATCAGTTTGAAATAATTAGAAGTTGAGAGTATTTTGAGAAGATGACTAAAGTTGGGATTATCCATATCAGTTATTCAAATTATTAATGAGTGACATTTTTAGGTAAAAGACTTGTGCTCTCCATGTCTTCCATCCACAATTGCATATGAGGGTCGAGGGATGACTGTTATGCTAACCTAGGGAAATGGATCGGCGATTATGTTTTAGCACCCCGAACGCGCCAAATCTCGGTGTCAAGATACTAAATGTATCATAACACAACTAAAGCTAAACTTTTTTTTGTTTCTATATATACTTTTTATCGGACCAAAATAATAATTTTGTTCAATTATTAACCAAAACTAGTAATAAAGCGCACGTAATAACGTAATTGCTACATCTTATATTTTATGATTTATTACTAGATAAATTTCTTTTTGCTTTTTTTAGCACTCAATTAATATCATATATAATCTCTCACCATTGTTTACGTCTTGTAAATATAATAACACAATTCAATAGGTAATTAATAATATCTTGAAGATCTTCTAAAGTATATATAAACAGATCAGTTATGATCATAATTATAATGTTTTGTTTTATATATGGTTCTTATCTATATCTATGCAATCCTTTTAAAGCTTCCTATGTTCGTTTTTGGCAAACATTTTTCTAGTTTTCTCATACTTTTCTATCTAATTATTTAACATGGCACATCTAGGTGGTCCATTCTATACTTGAAAGCGCGCACGAAGTTCATCACTTCTAGCCCAATCGATATTGATAGCACTTTAGATATTACTTGGAGCGGAAACACTAATAAAACAATTGAAACTCTCTTATTCTTTCCAACTTTGGCCATGTGAGACTTGTAACTCTTTCCACATTAGTAAAAAGGCAAAATTCTTTTTGTTTGAACCTTCGTTTAAGGACCGCCGTTATGAATACCATTAAGATAATTCAATCCAATATAATATTTTTAATTATTCAATCAAGAACGAAATAATATATTTTCTTTTTGTGGCAATAATAGAGTTCCTTTTGTCTTCAAAAGTATGTTGGTTATTTTCTTTGTTGTTAGGTCGATAACTAAAATAAAAATTGATGGTGATGCATGTCTTTATTTCACGTGAGCCAAATTTACAAGAGAAGGATTTGAAAACGGAAGAGATGAATTTTGTTAATTTTTGCAAAAAGCAAGCCTTCGGGGCAATAAATTGACAAAAATGAAAGAAGCTGGATGACAAGAATAATTCAAGAAATTTGTCTCTTTTATGTAATATTAAGAAAATTTTGTCTCTTTTATGAAATAAAGTTTAGTAGAGTCAAGAAGCTTAATCGTGGATATCTTTTGTCCCATGTGCATAACCTTTGGTTCACTTGCTTGCTTTCCTTTGGATTTTTGTGGATACTACATTTTGATGACATGTGAACCAAGGGACCCAGAGACAACAAACACTCCAAATCCATCCATTAATTTGATGGAGAAATAGAAGCATACCAAATATGAAACAGCTTTCCCCCGTAAGGAAAGTGGTCTTTCATTTCATTCTTGGTTAGTTAATACTCCCTCCGTTTCATTTTAATTTACTCACTTCACTTTGAGGAAGAACCAAAGAATAAGTACAAATGTATGAGAGAGAAACTGAAATGGTGGAGAGAGAAACTGAAAAGTGAGAGAGAGAAAGTAAAAAGTGGGTTAAAATATTAAAAAGTGGATGACATGGTGGAAAAAGAGGAGAAAGTAGGGGGTTTGTTAAACATCGTCCCCAAATTACTTAAAATCGCCCCAACTCCCCTCTTAAAATACCATTATACCCTTAGGATTTTTGTTTTGATTTTTACTCCAACTTAACTCCTCCCCTAATTCATATTATCTCTCATCTTCACCATCACCACCCACGATCACCACCGCCAACCACCGCCGACGAGCACAAAATTCCGACGAATATTTTTTTAAACGACTTTTTTTTTTAACAAATTTCATGGGGCCAACGTGTAGGAATACATAGATGCAAATAGCGGAATTTCAGGAAACAATTTCCTAACATCTATCATAGGATCACAAACATAATCAGACACATGAATCATTCAATAGGGATTAAATATCAAACCTTTGTAGCGTGATTTCCCTGTTGTGTGCAAGCTTTGAAGATCCGAGAGCCCCAAGTGTTGCTCCTCTAATCAGTCCACGAGCACCAGTTGAACACCAACGTTTGCTAGAACGAAAGAGAAGAAAATCTCTTGCTTTTGATGGTATAGGCGCTAGTTTAGGGAATAGATCTAGGGTTTCTCTTTCTCTCTCTAGTGAAAAGAAACTGACTAATGAATTGAAATCCCTAAACCCTAATATTATATCCTATATATAATAGAAGAGTCATAGGTTAGTTAGGAGAACTAATTCTCCTCCTATTCCCCTTTGGACCGGCCCAATCCTAATCCTAAATGGATTTGGATTGCTTTGTCCAACTTGTGCTACAATGTGTGACCTCATAGGATTAATCTATTTTAGTTATAGGACCAATCAATATTGTCCTATTAATCATATTTATTCTCTAGCAAGTAAATACGATTACTAAAATAATTAACTTTATTATCTTCATAATAACATTCCTATTTATATTTAGTAATTGCCGGAATGTCTAAGGACATATTCCTTCAATCTCCCACTTGTCCGAAGACGAGAGCGCAATGTTAAATTCCTTAAGTCACTTAATGTCAAATTTGATAACACAATGTTATTGTCAAATTTATGTTCCTTGATCGCTGAGTTCGAACTGCTCAAATAAGGATTAACTCTTTAATCCTATTCCGCATGGCCATGCAATTTTCCAGTTCTCGCTCATCAAGAGGCCCAGACACCATTCCTATTTAATAGGAGGACTTATCCACTCTTGTATGACCATAACTCCCACTCAATTCTTAGCCCACCTGATCACTGCCTTTATAACCTCCTTTTACGGCGCGGCATTTAACAGTGTCAAAGTTAAACTAATTATATTGTGGTTATTAAGACATACTCATGTCTAAGGAATCCACTAAATATAGTAGTTTGATTCTACTTTTAGAATCTAATTAGGTCAAGTCTCAATGTATCAACTATACATCCATATAATCAATTAGACATCTCTATGTCTCCATAGCCCATGGAACTGCGCTATCAATTAATTATATACTAGTCTTTTAAATAAATCACTTATGTCCAATTTAGTGATTTAGACTAAGGACTTTAAATAAATTGTGATTTCAGTTCACATTATAGGGTTCCATTATCAAAATATTTTCGATAATCCTATTTGAAAACACAAATTATTTGGACATTTTATTTAATACTAAACCAAGCGATTAAATAAGAAACGAACTTTTATTGATAAACATTCAAAGCATAATAAATGTCTTTACAATTGTAAACATGAAGTAAACAACCTAAAGCCATTCTCCCATATGCTTAAGCCCCATAGACCTAGTATGACATTCATGCTTAGGTTGAGCAAGCGGTTTAGTCAGAGGATCTGCTACGTTGTCCTCAGTATGAACATTGCTTACTTTTACATCCTCTCTTGTAGTTTTCTATCTCGAACCTTGCAAGAACCTTATCTTTATAAGTCTCTTGACTAAGTTTAATCAGCCTTTTCGACCTATCTCTATAGATCTTATCTGCCTCTCCTACGTCTTTCACAAAGAAACAATCGTTTAAGCCATTCCTTGACTGACTCAAGCATGGTTTTATCATTTCCTATGAGAAGTATGTCTACCACATACAAGACCAGAAAAGCAATACTACGCCCACTTAACTTCTTGTATACACAAGATTCCTCTTCATTTCTGAGAAAACCAAATTTCTTGACTGCCTCATCAAATCTGAGGTTCCAACTCCTTGATGCTTGCTTTAGTCCATAAATGGACTTCTTAAGCTTGCATACCCTCCCTGGATTTTCTAGATCTTCAAAACCTTGAGGTTGTGTCATGTACACATCCTCTTTCAAGAACCCATTCAAGAAGGTGGTTTTGACATCTATCTGCCATACTTCATAGTCATGAAAGGCAGCAATCGCAAGGATTATCATAATGGACTTCAGCATGGCTATAGGTGAGAAGGTTTCATCATAGTCAATACCATGAATTTGTTTGAAACCTTTAGCCACCAACCTTGCTTTGAAAACACTAATGTTTCCATCCTTGTCTGTTTTCAACTTGAAAATCCATTTGCATCCAATGGGTTTTACCCTATCAGGCAAATCAACCAAGTCCCATACTTGATTTTCAGACATGGAATCCATTTCAGATTTCATGGCCTCAAGCCATCTTTCGGAGTTTTGACTATCCAAAGCATCTTTGTAGCTAGTAGGCTCTTCTGATTCTAAAATCGTTATTTCAGAACTTTCAGTCAAAAGGAAATCAATATATCTCTTTGACGGAATTATATTCCTACTAGACCTACGTTGGGGAACAACAAAAGAAGTTTCTACCTCACTAGGTTGAGTGACTTCGCATGGAGTATCTCCAAGTGGGACGGTAGGAGGTACGTGAATTGAATGCACCACCTCCTGAGCATTTTCATGCCGGGCTGCCTCTGATGAGGTGTTAACCTCATCCATTTGTTTCTCATCTCGAATTTCTTCGAGATATACATTTCTCCCACTTGTTTTTCTGGAAATAGACTCCTTTTCCAGAAAGACACCATTACGAGCAACCAACACTTTGTTTTCGCTTTGGTTGTAGAAGTAGTATCCCTTAGTCTCTTTTGGGTAACCCGCAAAAAGACATTTATCGGATTTGGGTGAAAGCTTATCAGAAAATAAACATTTTACATAAGCTTTACAACCCCATATCCTTAGAAAAGACAATTTTGGAACGTTTCCTGTCCATATTTCATATGGTGTCTTTTCCACTACTTTGGATAGTGCTCTGTTAAGTGTGAATGCCGTTGTTTTAAGCGCAAATCCCCAGAATGAAATAGGAAGATCAGCAATACTCATCATGGATCGAACCATATCAAGTAGAGTTCGATTCCTTCTTTCAGAAACGCCATTTAACTGTGGTGTTCCTGGCGGAGTCCATTGTGAAAGTATTTCACAATCCTTCAAATGATCACCAAATTCTTGAGATAAATATTCGCCACCACGATCGGATCGTAATTAATGCCTTAATTTTCTTCCCAAGTTGGTTTTGTACTTCATTATGGAATTCCTTAAATTTTTCAAAGGATTCCGACTTATGCCGCATGAGGTAAACATATCCAAATCTGCTCACATCATAAGTAAAAGTAATGACGTAACTATACCCTCCCCTAGCCAACGTACTCATAGGTCCACACACATCCGTATGTATGAGGGCTAAAAGGTCATTGGCCCTTTCACTTGAACCTGTGAAAGGAGACTTTGTCATTTTCCCCATCAAGCAAAACTCACAAGTATCAAATGATTCAAATGATTTGAGAATTCCATCTTTATGAAGTTTCTCAATGCGCTTTGAGCTTATGTGGCCTAATCGACAATGCCATAGGTATGTAGGGTTTGAATCATTTGCTTTATGTTTCTTGCTGTCTATGTTATAGATGTGGGTTTCTAAGTCTAGCACATATAAACCATTTGATAACTTGGTTGAGACATAGAATAAATCATTCAAATAAGAAGAACAACAATTATTCTTTATTTGAAATGAAAAACTTTCCGAATCCAAAACCGGAATCGCAACAATATTTTTGGTAATAGTTGGAACATAATAGCAATTATGGAGTTCTAAACTAAACAAGAACGCAAAAGTAGACTACAATCCCCACAGCCAAATCAGCAACTCGTGCTTAAATGCCCACGGGCGTGGAGGTCCACTTCTCCTTTGCTCAACATCCTACTTCTTCTTAGTGCCTGCACATTACAAATAATGTGAGATCCACATGCAGTAATCATATACCCATGATGTAGAAGTAGATAAGTTAATCTCTATAACATAAATACCTGAAGTCGAAGCGCCAGTCTTCTTATCTTCCAGATACTTGGGGCAGTTCCTTTTCCGGTGACCAATCTTGTGGCGTGGGTAGCACTCATGTAGTGCTGCTACTTTTGCCTTAGGAGTGGTTTGTGGCTTAGAAGTATCATCAGTGGCAACAACCTTGCCCTTGTTCTTCTTATTAGGAGCCCCTTTCTTCTTGAATTGCTTGCCCTTCCTAACCATAAGAACATCCTTATGTTCGGGTTCAGCAGCAAGCTCCTTTCACTCGAGTTAGCATACCATGCAACTCTTGCAAGGTAGCCTCCATGTAAAAATTCAACCGAAAGTTTTGAAAATTTTCGAGCAAGGATTTGATCACAATATCAGTTGCCAGTTCTGGAGGGTAAGGGAAACCCAATTTTTCCATGATCTGAAAATGTCCAATCATATTGAACACATGCGGACCAACGAGTTTTCCTTTTCCCAACTTGCACTCCATCAACTTACAGTGAGCTTCAAACCTCTCCAATCTAGCATTCTTCCGAAACATAGTTTTCAGTGCTGGAGGATGGAGTAGGCATCCGAGACCATCAAAACGCTTTTGAAAGTCCGGCTCCATGCAAGCAAGCATCGGACATGTTACTTGCACGTAATCAACCTCTAGGGTTTGCCTTGTTCTCTGTTCGGCTATAGTAGCATTTTACCGGGGGGTTCGGGGAGAGGATTGTCAAGAACTTTTTCCCTTCCTTCGGCTACGAGAACGATTCTCACACCCATTTCCCATTCTAGGAAGTTATGTGCATTCAGTTTGTCCTTTTCGAGTAAATAGCGCAAATTAAAACCGGGAGTGTTGTTGTTGGTTGAACGAGACATGATAACTACAACAAAAGAATATTTAAGCAAGATCCAATTAATGTTTATCAAGAAAGCAATAATTAAACAAATTTTAATTACTACTACCCTTTATTCAAAATGAAAGTCCCCTATTGAATAAAGAAATAACCAAGATCCCCTCCCACTACAATCAAACGGACTTTGGCCCTGCCTTCAATTTATAGTAGTTGAGGTAAGTAAACACTTTACTAATTATAACTAATTATAATTCTTGGTAGACAAAGTTAACAACTCCTTGTTTACTCCTATCTCTTAGCTTCAAAACCCAAAACTTTGTCTTTTGATGATTTTGTTGAGTTAAACCAAACATTAACATGTAAGTTTCAAAAACCTACCCTACTATCCCCGGAACTATGAGCAACACCCTGCTTTGGCAGAACCTATTACTCATGATCTAAGGCTTTATAGGTGTTGTTTGGAAAAGCAATTGAACTCAATATTACTTTTGGGGACCTAAGTTTACTAATATGGTCAATTAATAGTGAACACATGAATCAATTAACCACAAACAAACTTAGAAGCAAGCATTTAAACAAAATAAATGCAAGAGAATTATTATAAGCAATAACTAAATGATCTAGTATGGCCCCTATACTTAGGAAAATAACTAATCTTCATGAATCCTCCCTTGAATCTCCATGGATCACCATCCTTGAAACTCCTTGGATCCTCATGCTTTGATTACATAATTTGAATTAAATAAATAACTAAAATTTAAAGTTACAAAAATACTAACGATTCGCAGATCGTATTTAATTTACATTCAAATATAACGATTCGCAGATCGTAATTACTATCCTAATTTGGGCCATACTAGTCATAATATGCAAAATATAATATCACATATATTATATTAAACATCCACGCATTTATAATATCAAAATAAAATAAACATAAACGATTTACTTATTAACAATTAATAAGCAAATAAACTTTCCATAATAATCATAAAACTTAACAATTTTAAGCTAGTAATTATTTAGGAAACTTTAATATTTTAATTCAATTACTCATTTAAACATGGCAATAATCATTATTATTCACAAATTTGCAAAATAGGAAACTTTTGGATTTATGCTCAACTTTAGAAATTCAGATTTTCCTAAAAACAAATTTTTTTTTTTATTGGAGGTTTGACCAGCAGGCAAGCTGCCAGTCAAACCACTTCCTCACCCACGCTGGGTTACCCAGCCACCAGACGCACAAAACGCTTCACGCGTACAAGAACGACAACCAGCAGCGGCGCTGCCTTCACCGCACACACACACCACTCAAACCACCGGCTAGCAGCGAGAATCGCCGGCCAATCCCCGCGCGTCTCACACCGCCGCAGCCGGCAGCACACGCAGGCAGGAGCTCGCCAGCGCCCGCCAGCAGCCACGCACGTCAAACGTGCGCTGCTGGTGGCGTCTTCTCCACCTGCGCGCGTTGCGCCCTCGCCGGCGATCATTGCCCGTCCATATTTCGGTTCCTCCCCGGCCAACCACCGTGGCACCACCCTCCCGGTGGTCCACCCAGCCATGGTTGCCTTCCTCTTTAATTTTTGTAACAATTACAATTTAAAGTAAAGTAATCTTTATTTAACAATTAATTAAAGATCTAGGAGATAATTAGGTTATAGAATCCGAAAAATTATGGCAGAAATTTTGAATCAAACAACAAATCTTAAACAAATTT